>PVJA010002574.1:0-51117 GCA_004027025.1 Myocastor coypus
AAAAAAAAAAAAAAAAAAAAAAAAAAAAAAAAAAACACTGAAGAGTAAAGATCAGACACAATTACTCACTACAGTGAAAATCTGCTGAGATATTTTTGAGGTAAGAGGCCACCACATACCTCTTCAACTAAGAAAATCACCCTTACAACACAGGGCAATTTTATTTTTATATAGGACCTAGAACACTTAAGCTGCCAATTAGGTGGTGAATGGCAGAGCAGCATCCCAGTTTATGCTGTGAATTCATAGGGAATAGGTTCCAACAACTCAGGTGCCTTCCCATTGATCCTCACAAAGTGCACTTCTCTGGAAGGGGCAGGCTGGTGCTTCAGTTGAATCCAGGTACCTTTCTCTTTGGCTTCTTTCTTTTTCTGATCATTTTCTTTGACATGTTTCAGGAAGCTATCATGACTTTTTGAATGTTTAATATGCTCAATACGTACATTAATCCTCTTGGCAAGTATCTTGCCCTTAACTTGCTTGTTTACAGCTATGCCAGCAGCGTACTGGGTGACATTGTAGACTCTTCCTGTTTTGCCATGGTAACATTTGTGAGACATTCCTTTTTGCACAGTACCCATTCCCTTGATGTCTACAATGTCACCCTTTTTGTAGATTCGCATGTATGTGGCCAAAGGAACCACCCCATGTTTTCTAAAAGGCCTGGAGAACATATACTGGGTTCCCCTTCTCTTGTCCTTTGTGTTAGTCATTTTGACAAATTACTGGAAGATAGTGGTTCTGGCTGAGAGGATTGTTGTGAATTTAGGACAGGGTGTACTGGGTCTCATTATGTAGACCAGTCTCATAGTGACCTTCCTGTTTTCAGCCTCCCAAGCACTGGAAATACAGGCACATGACTTCACATTCAGTCTCAATCACCATTTCAGCACACCCCCGGGTGGGGGTGGGGGTGCAGGGTTGGCATGGCTCACTGGTGATCGAACCCCAGTCCCTGCCCCCTGCCTAAGCAGATACTTTAGTCTGCTGAGCTACCTGGCGGGCTTTATGACCAGAATTTTAATTTCAAAGTCTCAAGTTATGACCCTAATGCTGGCCGCTTGTGCTTCTGGGCGGTCTCAAATAGCATTACAACGTCCTTTCCTACATGGGGTTAGTTGAGAGCTCTTGGGCCCATGCCTCTCTATGGACACTTAGATCTGCCTGTGTATAGTACAGAGACTTTAAAGACTATGTAGTGGAGCCTGAGTCTTCAATTGACAACTTGAGTTACCAGCAGCCCTTGGGAACAAATTGAATTCATAAGTCAAGGGATGGAGGAAAGGAGAACTTGACAGAGTACAGTTGGTGAGAATTACGAGACAAATTAAATTATTTAACACTTATCCCTGAATGAGCTGAGACTAGTTTGTTTGGGAAGAGAGTAGATCCCCAGGGTACAGTAACTGCTGCTATTGCAATTGGGTTCAGACAGGAGTCTGCCCCAGGTGCCCCAGTTTCACAGAGCAAAAGTCCAGTTAAGCTACATATGTGGAGGGGCATGAACCTATAGCCCCAGGAGTCAGAAGGCTAAGGCTGGCCTAGGCAAGATAATGAGATGTTGTTTATGCAAGGTTTTGGCACTATGGAGAGACACAGATGATAAAGAAAAACCTTTATTGTGAACACAGGAGGGCAGGAGGGCTTTGAGAGCTTGCAAGGACCCTCAGGGGAATAAGCTGGGGAATGGGTCTTTACTGGGTTGGACTAAGGGTGGAGTTTACTTAAGCAGGCCAAGTGTTCTGTAGGGAGAGAGTGGGAGGGTTGTTGACACACAGGAAAAGGAAGCAGGAAGTTTATTTTGGGACTAGAAGAACATGGAAGTTGGTCTTGGAGGGACACATTGACATTTTGGGGCCCAGTGCCATATGGAACATTTCTATAAGGACCTTGACAGAGTTCCACTGAAGCAGAAACCCATCAGTTTCTAAAAACTTAATTTTTCTGGGCATTGTAACACACACCTGCAATCCCAAAACTCTAGGAGGCTGACACAGAAGAATTGCAAATTCAAGGCCAGCCAAGGTGATATAGTGATTTAGCAAGACCCTATCACAAAAAACAAAACAAAACAAAAGCAGATTTTTTTTTTAAAGGGTTGGAGATGTAACTCAATGGAAATATCCTGTATTTAATCCCCAGTAAACACACAACACACACACACACACACACACAAAACACTACACACTACATACCACACACATACACATACACACATAGACACACAAAAATTAATATTTGCTCTTAATTTATTGTGCTCTTACTTTTGTGTTTGCATTTCATTTTGCTTCAAAGAAGGGCAATGAGGCTTACTCAAACTGGACTATCTGCAGCCTTTTTCCAGCAAGGTGATGATCAGATATCTTCTCCCAGGTCCATGGAAAACGTCCTGGGTAATGAGGACAGACAGAAAGGCTGGGCTTAGGCTTCCCAGATGGTACCTGATTCCACAGCGAATGGGGCCCACCACTCAGATGACAGCAAGGGGCTCAGATCAGATTATCAGTAAATTACCCAGTTTTCCTCAGTTGCAAATCAGCAATAATAATGGTGACAGCAACCTCACAGAAGTAGGAGAAGTAGGCCTAGCCAATCACAGGTCACGATCAGTCACTTTCTTTCCCAGCTGCATTACAGAAAGCATAGCTTCAGTAACCCAGCCAAATACCAGAGTTCATTCCTTTGAGCATTGTAGTATTAGACATGTTGTAGTTTCTAAAATGACCTCAATATAATGATTATTATTTTTGCAAAGACATATTGTCATTATTGCATCCTATGAAGGAGAGGGCGGACAGTTTACCAGATTTCCTTCAAGAATCAGCTGTCATGTCGCAGCACTTGTGTTCCTGCATGGCCGAGGAAGACATGGGGACAGGTGCTGGCCTGGGTTGGAGTTTCCCTTTTCCAGGGCACAATGCAGATGTAGAGGGAAAGGCATCCCAGCAGAGCAGCTGAACTGGCACTGTAGACACCCTTTTGTACCCCACCTCCTTGGCACTGAAAGCCAAGGGGGAAGCAGGTGTGAGGCTGGTACCAGAGCTGGCTTTGAGCCCAAAAAGTATGGTCAGCCAAGGCCACCTGTCCCCTAGGGTGGTGTGGGCTCTGTGAAGCCCTCCCAGACTTGCTGCTAGAGAGGGGGTAAAGGGAACCAGGCATGGACACTGATGGCTGCCAGGCCAGTCTGCCTAGATCATCCAGCATGAGAAAAGAAGGCAGCCAAGAGGCTCAGTTGTCATCAGAGCTGTGCACCAGTTGCTGTGCACCAAGAGTAGGGCAGTGCCAAGGAGGACAGAACTGTTTATATTTCAGCAGTGACACCACATGACACCAACAGCAAAAACAGACAGCTGGCAACTTGGCAGAAGTGGGGCGGGGGTGCAGTTCTATCACGTTGTCTCTCCTTAGAACTAATGGTCAAGACTCATGCCCTTGAAGTAGGAGCTCCAAGTCAATCAGTCTGATAATTTAAGAGAAGAGAATCACAGCTTAACTCCAAGCTAGAGTGGCCACATCATTGCACTTGGGGCCGGCATCACCCAGGAAAGACAGATGATGAAAAACAGTAGGAAGCTGTGGAAACTCCTCAGTTGGGAAGAGCACCCCCTTCCAGGGCAGACTGAGCCAGGCTGCCCACTCTTTCTCTGGAGGAGAAGGCACTGTCTCCTGCAGTCAGAGACCAGCCAGGCACCTTGGTGCTCAGCAGCTTAGTCAGGGCTCTCTGAGTCGCAGGTATCGGGATGGAACTAGACAAGCTTACCCATAAAAAGCAATTTATTGCCTCGCCCCATTGAAAAAGATGCAGGAGTGATTCATAGAATTAAAGAAATGAAGAACCTGGAAAGTAGGAGGGTGAAACTGGGGTGGGGAGCAGCTAGGAGCTGTCCTGCCCCCACATTCAAGCCACTGTTGGGAGCAGTTTCTTTAGCAGACGGGTTTATCATGGGGTAGAAGCTCTGATCAGCAATATCTAGTGCCAAGGAGGTGGCCACCTACTCGGCGGGCACAAATCCAGGGTTATTTTGTCTACTGTCCACCTGGTTGTACCTCCAGGTTTTTTTTTTCCAAAATAGCTGTGTTTTTGTCATTGATTCATGCATGGCACTGCATGCAATATTATCATTTTGTTTGGATTCTTAAATACTACCTAAGTGTGCATTAAAAATATGTTTACAGTTAAGAAATGTGACACATTAAAGTCTTCTGTAAACATAAACTTTTTTCAATATATTTTCCTACTTTGGTTCATACGTAAATAAGTTAACCTACAACTCCATAAATAAAACCATCAACTCTTAGTGTCTATATATATGTCTCTCTCTCTCTCTCTCTCTCTCTCTCTCTATATATATATATATATATATATATATATGTGTGTGTGTGTGCATATATATGTGTATATATATATATACATATATATATATATATATATATATATATATATATATATATATAACTTGGAATGTACAGACAGTTTTCTTTAATTGAGTATACTGAGGGCTGAGGGCTGATCAGACCCTCGCATACCTGTAAGGTATGGCCCTGGGTGGGGCTGGCACAGCAAGCTCCAGGATCAAACTCCGGGATTGAACTCTGGGCCCTTGAGCCTGCTTTCAAGTGCTTTAATCTGCTGAGCTACTTGGAGAGTCCAAAACATTATATTTGAAAGTCTATGATACTAAATGATACTAAAGAGTGAAGTCTTGTACCATCGTTTAAATGATATCCAACAGAATTTAAAACTGAAGAACCAGTAAAATTTGATTAAATTCCTTAGCTCTCAAAAAAAAAAAAAAGAAAAAGTTTTTTTTTTTTTTTTTTTTTTTTTTTTTACCGAGATTCTGTTACAGATACAGAGCCAATTCTATCCTAAATTTTCTAAAATTTATTCTTGAATAATCACCTTGATAAGTTAAAACTTCAAGGGAAAAAAGGAGACAAATAAAGATTTTTTTAAAACCATATTTATAATTCCCAATTCATATTTCTTTGGTGTTTGTTTAATAACTACAAATCCTTACTTCTTTGGAAACTATTTTATATATTAAAATACACCACCAGCTAGATAGGTTAGTGGATTAAAATGTCTGTTTAGGTAGATGCTGGGACCAGGTTTTCATCCCTGGCAGATCATGCCGGCCCTGTCTCAGGCACACTGAGCAGGCCATGGAGACTGGGCATGGTGGTGCACACCTGTAATCTTGGTACTTGGGAAGATGAACACGGAAGGATCACTACAAGTCCGATCTGTGTAGTGAGACCCTATAGATCCTGTACTAAATACATAAAAAATAAAATAAAATAAAAAATAAAACCTAGAAAAGCTCTCAGTTTTCCTGTTAGAGTTAAATGATTCAACCACAAAACATTACTAAGCTAAGCAATGTACTACTTTAAAAATCTTAAATTTCTAGGGCCTGGCAGGATGGTGCAGTGGTCTAAAGCGCCTGCTTAGGAAAGCTTAGGCTGCTGCAGGGACTGCAGTTCGATCCCCGGTACCACATGCTGCACCAGCCCTGCCCTCAGGGCAGGCTGAGCCAGCCATAAAAATAAACAAACAAACAAACAAACAAAAGTTCTGAAACAAGAAAAATAAAATAAAAATCTTAAATTTCTAGATGTTTTACTTTTTTTCTTCAACACAAGAATAACTGGTTCACACTATTAACTACCCAGAACTTAAACAACAACTAAACGTTCTTTATTAAAGAGTGGATTACAAGAAATCTTCTCTATGCTCTTATTTTAAAAACAAGATTCTGGTATATGTAAGAAGCCTAAAGGCCAGCAAGATAGCTTAGCACTCTAGACCGCCTGCTTAGGCAAGCTTAGGCAACCGCAGGGACTGCAGTTTGATTCCCGGGTACCATAGGCTGCACCAGCCCCACCCCCAGGGCAGGCTGAGTCAGCCATAATATAAATAAATAAATAAAAAGGTTTTTTTAAAAAAGGAGAAGTCTAAACGAAAATTCAAAATGGTGACTGAAATTCTGTCACTTTCAGCCTAATGCAACACAAATCTGCAGTTATTTAGCATGAACAATTCAAAATTAAAGTTTACAACGGAAATGTCAGCAAGTCATCATTACTGCACATCCCTGCTGATGAGTTCCACTCTACTCCAAGCAGGCACAGCAGATCTGCATATGGCAGGCAGACAGCCCTGTTTAGAAAATTAAAGCTGTTAGACCTCTAAAGAAGGAATGCATAAATACGAACCCAGGAATGCCAAAGCATAGAGCCATTAAAGAAAACAAATAAAGGCTGAGAATATAGCTCAGTGGCACAGTGCCTGCCTGGCAAGCGTGAGGTCCTGAGTTTAATTTCTGGTACCAAAAAAACATGTGAGGAAAACACATGTGATAGTGCTCCCTGTAGGCCACTTTCCACTGGTTTGTAAAGCCACAATTTTATAATTATTTTTTAAAAATAATTTTTGTTAAAAGGAAAACTTTTCCCACACTGCTGCATGTAGTAATTTCACTGTACCTTTTTGTCACAATGCGTTCTTCGTGCCCTCCTGCATGGTATCCCCTCAGGATTTCTCCAGAAAGTCAGCTTATCATATTTTCAGCAACTGCTAGTGCTTCAGTAGCCCTGTGAAGCTCTTAATAACTGGTGATAAGCTTTTGGGTTAATGGCTTGTTCACAAAGTTGTACACAAATAGACAGGTTTTCATATCTAAATGAATATTCAAAATTTTTGAAATCTCAAGCCGAACTTCCTGGTCTCCCTCACCAGGCTTATGTTCATTCTGTCACTCTCCATAGCCCAGGGTGAGAGAGACACTAAATAGGGCTGACCCAGAACTGGAACCTTCCTTTCTCCTGGGTACTCCCACCATGTGTCCCCAAAGTTTTTAGTTAAAAAATGTTTGTGGAGGTGGTAGATAAACTGAGGACCTTTCACTGAACTATACCATTAGTCTTTTAAAATCTTTTATCTTGAGAGAGGGTTTTGCTAAATTGCTCAGGATGGGCTTGACTGAGATGCTCCTGCTTCAACTTCCTGAATAGTTGGAATTATAGATGTGACCCAGACTTTTTTTTTTAAGTAATATCTTAGCAGAAGCTTGACGTACATACAGAAAGGGGTGTGGATCCCAAGTGAGCAGCTGGGTGACTCTCTTGTTTGAAGGTTTGTCTCTCTGAATTCTTGCGTAGGAAATTTAATTCCCATTATCATGGACTAAGGATATTTAAAGGTGATGGAACCATGACAGGTGGTTGGGTAATAAGAGCTCTGCCCTCAGCCAGAGATGGATCCATTCAAGGATTAATGGATTAGTAGATTAAAGAGCTATCTCCAGAGCAAGTCTGTCATAAAAACTACATTTGGCTGCTATGGGCCCCTCCTGTATGGGTCCTTGTCACCATGTGATGCCCTGTACCGTCTTGGGACTCTGTGGAGCCCCTACCAGTAGAAGAGCCCTCACCAAGTAGTTCTCAACCCCCAGAGCTATAAGAAAAATATTTTTTCTTTATAAATACAGTATCAAGTATTCAGTTAAAATAATGGAAAGCAGACTAAGACACATTCATGTAACCAGTACCTCAATCAATGGAGTATCACCAGCCCTTGGAATCATCCTGGGCTACCCTCCATCCCAGCTCTTAGGCCCTGCAAGGTATGTCATCCTCACTTTCAGTTATCTTAATTAGCTTGACTTGCTTTGGAGCTCTGTGGGAAAACAGTCATTCAGGATGATTCTTTTGCACCTGGCCTACCCAGCATGATGGAATTCCATCTCCAGTGCTGTGCAGAATACAGTGTTCATTCCCATAGTTTAGTATCGTCTTGTATGAATCCATCAAAATGTACTTAGCAATTTTACTATTGATGGGCATCCCAGCCATGATGAGGAAACTCCTAAATGGTACCAAATTAGGACAGCACTGTATGAGGCCTCACCTGGGTGTTTATGCCTTGCAATTTTACTCTGAGTTACGTCCTTTTTGGAAAATTCATACAAATGCTGGTTACTGTTACATAAGATTGCTACATGTGCTTAAGAGTATATATTTGTAAGGGTTTGTGTCTAGATGTCCCCCAAAGCCTCATGCAGTCATGGGGCGAGTTTCTAGAGTTTATGATTGATTCATGTTCCAAAGCTGGGATTATGGTGGGAGTGCTGCATCCACCCTGGGTGGGTTGCCTGCATACAATGTAAGGGAGGGAAAGAGGCTGGCTCTCTGCTGCTGCTCCTCCCTTTTTTGCTCTAGTTTTTGTTGTCTGTCCTGGTGTGAGCCCCACCCTCCCAGCCCACCCCCACCAATCCCCATTCACTCCCATAAATTGCTGCTCTCTGCCTTGTGTCACTCTGTTTTGGAGCCAGCAGAGTATGAACTGAAACCTCCACAAACTGGGAGCTAAATAAACCTTTCCTTTCTTAATTTTGAGCATCAGGTATTTTGTCTCAGTAACAAGAAAAAGTAACCAAGACAATATTGTAGAATGGTTTACAGGGTGATGTGTATGTTCCGTGCTTGGGGTTGTTACTCTCCCCTCCCCTCCCTACCCTCATTCCTCGCCTACTTCATCCCCACCCCACTCCCATCAGACCTTTACTGGCCTTGTTGGCCAAGCTGTCCCTGCAGAAATCGCTTTACAACATCTCCCCCTTGTGGCAGCCATCTGAAATGCAACCTTAACTTAGAAATTAATGATCAGCTTTCAAACCAGGCATTGCAGCTTGCATCAGACCCAGGACATCACTGACACTGGAACCAGTGATCATTTATGTACATAAAAGCACTCCATCTCCGTAGAGCCATTTCCAACTAGGATTCAGTTCCATACTTAAAATAATTACATAAATTTAAAAATAATAACTAGCATTTATCAAGTACCTACTATGTGTGAGTGAAGGAGGAGACTGCAAGGGATCTCTCTGACAGGATCAATAAAACAGAGTAACAGACCAAAGAGCAGTTTATTGCCAGTGGGGGCAATTTTTCATTAGACAGCAGCATGAAGCAAAGCTGCAGAAGCAAAAGCAGTGACTGAAAGGAGGCAGGCACTCCAGAAAAGCCTTTCCAAGTTCAGTGCGTTCCACTGACATTTACCTCGAAGCTGAATCTGTACATGATGATGTCAAAACCATCACTCTCTTCAGGGAGCCCAGCTCCTAAGGCAGTTTAGTTGTGGAGTTAGCGCCTAGCTGTCCAGCTTCAGCTCGTAGGATGGTCTCTCTCAGAAGTCTGCCTGGTCTTTCATTAGCAGTGTTATCCTTTCAGCAATGCTGCATAGACTATGGTTGTCTGCCCACTTTTAGAGATGAGGAAAGAGACTTAGAAAAATCATTAGTTATCCCCAGGTGCCCGGACCTGGGATTAAACTGCAGCTTACCCCACACACACACCTCCCACTTGACTCCTTCCTTCCTGATTGGTGCTTCTCGCTGTTCTTCAGGGCCCTTCCTAAAGAACCTTTCCCAAGGAGGCTGGGAAAAGCTTAGATTTTCTCCCAGCTCTCTGCTGTAGGGCAAATTCTC
This sequence comes from Myocastor coypus, assembly GCA_004027025.1. Lineage (NCBI taxonomy): Eukaryota > Metazoa > Chordata > Mammalia > Rodentia > Myocastoridae > Myocastor > Myocastor coypus. Next base: position 9,495 of record PVJA010002574.1, read on the forward strand.
CCAGTCCTTCTTCCCCCTTTATTCTCACAATGGGAACAAGTTGGGCTTCGAATAAAACCTTGACTGACACCACCTTCCTGCACCTGGGAAGCATCAGTTCAGCCTCCCCTCTGCCCCCGCCGTGTCACTGCTCACTGCCTATTGTTAGGCCAAATGACCCACTTGTCTTAGCCAGCCCAAGACCTTCATTTTTGCACTGAAATTCCCTTCATCCTAAGAACCCCTTCAGTCCCAAGCCAGTCTAATCTCCCTCACTGGACAAATCAGAGTCCTAGACTTTCTGAGTGACATGAGCACAGAGTAATGTGACAGTCACTCTGTGATAGAGAGGAGTTAACAGCTATTCTTCTGTAGTTTTGAAACAGTTTTTTATTTGTTTTTGTTTTATTTTAGGGAAGGGTCTACAGGGTGTTCAGGGTCTCACTACTAGATTGGACTCGTAGTGATCCACCTGTTTACAGCCTCCCAAGGGCTGGGATTACAGGCGCATGCCACCATGCCCAGTCTCAATTGCTGTCTCAGCATGCCTTGGGGGTGGGCCAGCACAGCAGGCCCAGGATTGAACCCCTGATGCCTGCAACCGCTTGCAGGTGCTTTAATCTGCTGAACTATTTGGGCAGCCCTGAAACAATTCCTGTTGAAGCAGAGTATGTGACTGCACCAGTGTCTGGCCAGAGCAATACAACACAATTGTCAAACTGGATAGCCACAAGGCCACCGCCTGAGCTGAGGTGGAGTCTGTGGGGACCCCAGGCTTATGAGGTGAGTGCAGGAGAGGTGAGCCCCTTCCAGGGAACCCGGGATTCTTTCTGTTCTTAGAAGAAGGGTAGCAGCCACAGCCGGAGACAGAGATTACCAATAGGCCCTAGGGGTGCTGTGCAACCTGGGGCAAGACACATCACCTCCTCAGCTCCCACCTCACCTAACTGCACATGGGAATGATGGGCTGGGGCCCTGGAGTCCCGCCTTCCTTGAACTCAGACTGGGACCATGGCTGCTGCTGTGCTCCTGCCCAGCCTTGTAACACCATAGCTGTGCCTGTTCTCAGTAGAAGTCTAACACCAGAAATGCCCAACTGTAGCCATGGTGGTGCAGGCCTGTAATCCTAGCATCCTGGGGTCCTAAGGCTCAATGTGAGTGTTCTAGGGTCAGTCTCCAAGGGCATCCAACTATTCTGACATGGCCTTGGTGAGTACACATTCATCTCAGCAGGTGGCTTGCCAGAGGACACATGCTCAGACTCAAAACCAACAGCTCTTCCCCTGAAAGCTTCAGTCTTCTTTGTGTCCTCACCTTCCTCAAGCCCTTCAACTTGAACTGTCACAGAATTTCTGTCTTCCCCCCCTCCTTTGATTCATTCTTTCCCTGTGTCTCCCTATGTCTCTGCATCTGTCTAGAACAGAATCCTGCCAGTGGTGTCACCCTCAAGTTTGGGGACAGACACTTCTGCAGCAGTCCTGAGCTGCTGGCTGTATGCTGCTGTACTATCTTGACAGCAGAGGATCTGCTAAGTCAGGCTCAGCTCCCGACCCACAAAAACTGCCCCAGCCCTAGGAAACCAAACTGAGAAACTGAGATCCTGGGCCTCCTGACCTAGTTCCTAGACCCCAAGGATACAAATCTAAGGCTTTGCCATTCAGCATAGCAGGTGTTTGGTTTTTCAGCTAATGGATACTCTTTTAGCCAGCATGATTCAAAGATGTACATACAATTGTTCCTCAGTGTCTGGAGCTTGGTTTTGGGGCCTCCCGCAAACACCCAAATGTGTGGGCGCTCCAGTAAATTTGTAAAATGACATGGCATTTACATATAAACTATACACATTTTCCCACATCGTTTTTTTTTTTTTTTTTTTTTTTTGTGGGACCAGGGTTCGAACTCACGACCTTGCACTTGCCCAGCAGGCGCTTGTGCCTCGGAGCTATCTCCCCAGCCCCTCCACATCGTTTAAATCAATCTCTAGATAACATAATCAGAACACAATGTAAACACTATAGGCACAGTTGTTAAGTTGTTTAGGAAAGACAAACCAGGAAAAGTCTATTTACATGTTCAATATAGACATGGTATTTTTCTGAATATTTTTTATTTCCATTGGCTGAATCCACTGTGGATTCAATCTGTGGATATGAACAGTTGACTTGGAGTGTGTGTGTCTATATCTGTGTCTGTGGAAATAGAGGAAAGGAGAGACAGAGAGAAACAAAAAGCTTTAACTTAAAAAATTGGACAACTCAGCAGGGGAAGCTTGGTGAGTCCAGAACCTGGTAGAATGGTTTGGACGGCTGGAAGCTCAAGGAAGAGCTACTGGATGAGCCTACAGATGTCTGCAGACAGTTTCTTCTTGTTCAGGGGAGGTCAGCCTTCGTTTTCTTCAGGTCTTTGACTTTGAACAAGGCCCATTCACATTTGGAAGGGAGTCTGCTTTACTCAGAGTCCAGCATTTCAAACGTTAATCTCATTTTTAAACAAGAAAAAAACACATTCAGATAAACATCCAGAATACTATTTGGCTGTCTAGGCACAGTAGTTCAATCCCACTGGCACATTAAATTATCCACCATAGATAACATATACCCAATTAACTAAGTGCCCTAATTTAATTGTTGTCTTAGTTACTCTTTACTTGTTGCTGGGACAAATACCGACATCAAAATGAAGGAAGGAAAGGTTTATTTAGCTCACAGTTACTGGAGGTTTCAGTCCATATTCAGTGGGCCCAAGGCTGAGTGGAACAGAGCAGGGAGCATCCAGTTTATGGCAACAGAACAGCAACAAAATGGTGACAGAGGCAGTCAACCAAGGGATCAGAGAGCAACTGTGCTAGTCTGTCTCTCTGTCTCTCTTTATATTACATTCAGGCTCTCCTCCTCAGCCTATCTGCCTTAGGCTACACCTACAATCCCAGAAGTACTTAAAACACATAATCCCAGGGATCATGGATCAGGTCTCACACTGTAGATCAGTACTAAATCACATAATTCCAGTGGATCATCAATCAAGTCTCAATGTATAGAAGTCCCCACCCCATGACTGCATGAGGCTTTGAGGGACAACTAAACATAAACCATAGCAATTATTTTTTCTAACTCTGAGCTTATGATTAATTTAATCAAGCAATTATTTTCATACTATTGTTTTGATTTGGTCTATACATTATTAAAAATTTTTGTAAGTTTTCTAATGTACACCAATCTTGCATTTTTGGCATAAATCCAACTTGATCAGGAAAAAAAACCTCTCAGTTCATCTTTTGTTTTCCATTCCCACTGCCACCTCTTGTGTGGAGTAGAGAACAGACAGCCTCTCCACAACTGGCACTGGCGACCAGTGAGCGAGACTGCTGACTTCCTGTTTCTGCCTGTTTTCTCTGGGCATGCTCATCAGAGCCCAAGGGCTGCAGGGAAAACCCTCATCTGACCTGCTCAGGAACCTGACCCCTGCTGGCGAATGATTTGTGTTCAAATCAGGGTGGCTGTAGCAGGACCTTCTCCTGATACTGGGAGAATCAGAGCTTCAGGTGACAACAAAAGAGGAAAGTACACATGCGCTCTCCAGCCAAGTATGGCCAGGTGTCTCAGCTCAACCTACTATGGGATTATACGGAACCCTACTTAGCCCTCATTCTGGTATTACTAAGTTCCTTGAGTGGAAAGAGACCACTTTCTTACTCCTCAACCCCTGCTGTTTCCAGAGCTTGGGTGCCTGAAGCTGACCAAACCCCAAGGCTGAGGACACACTTTGGATTGCAAAGTCTTCACTGGACTCCAGGCTGGTGTCATGGGAACCACCAAACTGTACAGTCCAGGGAGATCAGGAGGCCCTTACATCAGTCACCAGCTGTGAGTCTCAGGGTGTTCTCAGAGTCATCTTCACTATAAATCAGTTGGCTGCAAATCTGGATACCTCCAGACTTCCTTGGGATTCCATAGTTTTCTCGATGACTCACAGAATTCAGTCTCTGGGAAAGCACTGTACATAAGAGTTACAACATTCTCAGGGCTGTTGAGATAGCTCAGCAGACTAAACACCTGCTTAGGCAAATGCAGGGACCAAGGTTAAATCCGCAGCATCACATATCATGCCAGCCCCACCTCAGGCAAGATGAGCAGGCCACTAAGACTGGGTGTGGTGGTGCACACCTGTAATCCCAGCACTAGGGAGGCTGAAAACGGGAGGATCATTATGAGTTCAAGCTGTGTAGCAAGCTTCAGGTGAGGGGCAATGTGGGGCTTAGAAGCCTGGGCACTAATCTTCAAAGCTTCTAGCTCCAGACCTGGCTTTGCCACTTCCAGGTTTAATAATAATGCTGAGAAAATTGCTTAATTGGTTGATACCCACTGGCCAAAGCCACAGGACCCTCCCTGGTACTTGAATGAACTGAGGTTTATTGATAACTGCAGCATCTAAGGAAACAATGCATCACAGGGAATGGGGGGGTCTCAGGAAGTGGTTGGAAGGGGCTTATGGAAAGATTTGGGCTTGGAAGAGGTGATCTGAGGGGGCATTGAAAGAGGCTAAGGTTGACTCTGTATTGGACACTACTGGGAAGTAGCAGTAATTCCACAAAAGGTGTCTATAACTTTTATCTAGGATACAGAGGAGCAAGACAGTGCTGAAAGTCACAAATGATAAAGAAACAGTGACATGAAACAGAAGAAAGTGCCTTTGCCTGATTTGGTGAATTCACAGTGACCTTGACTTTGTCCATGTTCAGGCATATTTCTGTCTTGCTCTATCATGGCTTCATGGTACCTGGTGGATGCTAGTGCCCTGTGAAAGTGCCCATGGGATCACATCATGGCCCCAGGGCAACATCAAGTGGATTCCCGGCAGAATGAGGCAGGGGGCACATTTCTTCTTTTCCCACCTCTGGTTCTCATCACTAATAATGTGGACATAATAACATCAGCTAATACATTAGCTGTGAGAATTAAGAGCACTAATGTAAGGGGCCTGGTGTAAAATAAAATACAATACTCAGTAAATTCTATCATGTTTGGTGTTAAAAATAAGAGCGATAAAGTGGAGGAAACAGAGAACCTAAATAAAGCCAAACACAGAAGCTGATAAGGAAAGATCCTAAGCAAGGGGAAATCAGCAGGTGATGAGGGTGATCTCTGAGCCTACATCTGTCATGATCCCCCCAGAATGACCCCCACATCAGGCCAGGGCAGCCATAGTTGGTGCAGATGTGTGTGTGCATGCACATGTGTGTATGTGTGCACATGTGTGCATGTGTGTGTGTGTTTGTGCACCTTTGAGTATGAGAAGAGAAATGTGCCAGTGATAACTGTAAATGATAACTATATGCTATGATCAAGTGGGATTGGTTCCAGGAATTAATGCAAAACACACTGATAGAATACAGAACAAAACCCACATGTTTATCTTAATAGACATTACATACACACAAAATCATCTAGCAAAATTCACTAGTTTCATAGAAAAATAAAGTAACTCAAAAAGTCAACAAACCTCATAGAAGAGAACTTCCTATATCTGATACAGAACATAGAAGAAAAAGCCAGAACTAAATGAGAAAAGGCTAACACCTTCTATGAGAACAAGATGCATATGTCTGCACATTCAGCCCTGTGCTCACAGTTCTAGTCAAGGGAACCAAATAAAAGGCATTCAGGCAAAAAGAAAAAAGGAAAGCCCTCTCTATTTGCAGACGACACCCTCTGTATGTAGAAAGTTCTAAGGAACCCTGGGCTGACCACATAACTCAGCAGACTAAAGTGCCTGCTTAGGCAGGCACAACGACTAGGGTTGACTACCAGAGTGCAGTGCTAGCCCCATCCCCGGGTATGCTGAGACTGGGCATGGTGGCACTGCCTGTAATCTCAGCACTTGGGAGGCTGAAAGCAGGAGGATCACTATGAGTCCAATCTGTGCAGTAAGGCCCTGTTGACCCTGTAGACTCTGTACTAAAATACACTTTTTAAAAAGTTCTAAGGAATCCACCAAAAATAATTGGAGCTAATAAATAAGCTTAGCAAGATTTTGGTACACAACATCAAAATACAAAAATAAGCTGTGCTCCTATGCAATAGCAATGAACTATCTGAAAATGAAATTAAGAAAATAATTCCACTTATAACACCATAAAATATAATAGTATGATAGTGCATGCCTATAATTTCAGCAGTCAGAAGGCTGAGGTAGGTGAAATTGTAAGTTCCAGGTCAACTTGTACAAGATCTTGTCTCAAGAAGAAGAAGAAAAAAAGAAGATATTAAGCAATAAATTTATCTAAACAAGTCAAGACTTGAGACTTATATACTGAAAGAAAGAAAAGAGTATGATTCTTAGGGTACCTGAAGCCACCTCAAATCTATTCCACTCAAATATGAAGGCAGTTACTTGTGAAAACTTATCTGATGTGTCCAGCTGTTCTCTCCTCCCCTACAAATTGAACTCAGGCCTTTGTGTGGTCTACATCCCTCATCCTTTGATTGATTGATTGCTTGATTTTTAAATTTTTTGTATTTTTAGAGAAAGGTACACAGGGTCTCATTACTAGATTGGACTTGCAGTGATCCACCTGTTTACAGCCCCCCAAGAGCTAGGATTACAGGCACATGCCACCATGCCCAGTCTCAATTGCCATCTCAGCACACCCTGGGGGTGGGGCCAACACGACCAGCCTGGGATCGAAACCCCGGACTCTGTGCCAGCTTGCAGGTGCATTGACCCACTGAGCTATTTGGCCAGCCCTCTTGTTTGCTTGCTTGATTGGTGATTGATAGATATAATCTTACTAAGTCACTAAATTGCCCAGGCCAGGCTTAAATTTGCAATAGTCCTGCCTCAGCCTTCCACAGTGCTAGGATTTCAGCTGTGCACCTCCATACCCAGCTAAAATGCTCTCCAGAGGAAAAGCTCATCTTCAACTCTTAGGCAACTATGACCATCAGGAAGAGCATCAGGGTGGCAAGATGAGCTGCAGAGGTGGCCCAGGAAGGGAGAGCTGGGAACAGTAGCCAAAGAGGGCTATTGCTGTGCCCAGCAGCAGATGCTTAAGCTCCCAGCCCTCAGAATCTTGGAGGCCCTGAGCAACCAACCTCACACCTGGGCCCCTTGAAGCATGGTCTCTGAAGCCCTATGCTTTAGAGCCATCTTCAAGGCCTTCAGGATGGTGCCCTTGCTGTTCTGCAGGTTGTAGTCATTCAGTTGCAGCAGATGGTCAAATTCTTCCTCTGAGTAGGTCATGTTGTGCAGGAAATAGGGTGTGGTGGTCTTGTTGAGGTCCACCTGACCAGCCTGGAGCTCTTCAGGGCTGCGTGGGACGCCTGTGCAGGGGTGGGAGGGGTCAGGAGCAAACTCAGAGGCCTCCACCACTGGACTAAACTTTGCACAGGGGTAGAGTTGGGGCTACTCCCTATGGAAGGCTCTATACTTATCTTCCCAGCTCTCCATGCGCCATGTTTAAAAATGTACATGTGGGTGGCAGGGCATTATTCTCAAATAGGAGGCTTTCCAACTCCCGCACTCCAGACAGCATGGCACTAGTCCTGCCATCAGAACTAATCACCTCTGGATAAGGTGGAAACAGCCAAATCAACTGGGCTAGCACATGTGTTCCCAAAGCTGATGGTAGAAGCAAGGGGACTTTGATTCTGAAAGAACCACTGTGTTGAGAGAGGAAAGTTCTTCAGAATTCCAAGGTGCGGGCTGAACGTGTGCAAAGGTACACTGCAAGATCTGGAATCATGGTAGGAACTACAGAAGTAGGAACAATACCCCGAGGCAGAAATTTGTTTGTTTGTTTGTTTTTTCATCCAAAGGAGATAAAATTCTAGCAAGCTAGTTGAGGGGGTGCAGGATAGGAAGGACTATGAAGAGGTGTTAGATTTGGGGGCCCCTGAAGAGAGCACAACTCCCTCAGGAGCCTTAGTCTAGGCTGAGCCAGAGGCCAACCAAACTTCCATGCAGCAGGGGCAGAAGAATGTGGGGGAACCCAGGGGTAAAGGGAGGGGGCAAAGAAGGCTAGAGTCAAGACAAAGAAGACACCAGCATGACGACTAAAGCTGCTCACCATAGGGCTCTGTCCACACCTGACGTATTGGCTACTGGGAGGGGAGAGGTGTTTTAAGGGTGTAGGCCTTAAACCTTTCCTAGGTGGTTGGGGAGGGAGGGGCTGCTCACCCGGGGCAGAATGATCTTTGAAGGAGGCATTGACCAGAGGGAAGTAGAGCAGAATGGGGGCCTCTGGGCAGGAAGGGTCTGAGAACAGGTAGCACTCCTTGGGCTGGCATTGGTCCTCAGCACTGGCCTCCACATGGGGGAAGGGTAGCCCCTGGGTCCTGCAGTACAGCTCAGCCTGCTTCAGTGCCTGGTAGGGCAGAGGGAACACAGTCACTGCAAATCTGCACTCTAGAGAATGTTGGATTGGGTCTGGCCCCAGCTCACACCATCACACCCTCAGCACTGGCTCTGTGCTGCTTTGCCATGGGGGCATCTGAGGATCCCAGCAAGTAAAACTTTTAGGTAGACCAAAGATCCAGCTGTTTTTCCCACTTGTGGTCATTAATAGATAATTCAAGTCCTAGAGCTTAGAGGGCCTAAGTGGGAAACCAAAGTGTCCATCCAAGCATTGTCCCACCCTAGAGCCCCTAGTAGTCTCCAGGATAAGGGAGAGGTTGGATAGGAAGATGCCAGAGGCCTCTTTCACCCAGCCCAGTGGTTCCTCTGTAGGGTAGGTGTGTTGAGCTTCATCCTATTAATCTTGGGGTCTAGAGCCTCAGCACCAAACCCTGTCATTCTCTTCCTTGAGGGACATGGGAGATGTGTGCTGTGGCTCAGGGGGTTGGTGCTTGTCCCTGGAGCCTGGCCTGATTAGGCACGGGCCTGGGGTCTCCATGGGGCAGCCAGGGGGCACCTCAAACTTCGAGGACAGGGAGTAGCCAAAGTAGAGGATGAGGTCTAGCTTGCGGCCTGGCCGGAACATGGAGGGATAGCTGTTGTTGATTAAGTAGCCGGTGTCCACCAGGCAGAGCTGGGGCTCCTGGGGGGTCAGCTGGCTAGGAGTGGAGTCCAACTGGCAGTCTGGTGGGAGAGGTAGTGACAGTCAGAGGCAGCTGCTAGCCCATCCACCCCCTTGTGGCCATATTCACCTCCACATCCTTTTGGCACCCCTGCCACTCCCCGGATGCCTAGGCTCCACCCAAGGCCTCCCAATGGGATCATTTCCAGACTTCACTTTGGAAAAAGATACTGTGAATCCCAAGACCTCTCCCCATCAACAGGCATGGCCCACACCCATCAGGTAGTCCAGTATTGCTATGGGGCACAGGGCCACCCATAGTCCTTACCCGCCCAAGTAGAGAAGTCTTTCTGGACATAGTAGCCCTGGTGTAGCTGAAGGCCATGGAGGAAGTTGGCACCATGGTAGCAGAGTGGTCTCCCTGTCAAGAAGCCCTTAAATGCCTGTGCCAGGGCCGTTCCAGGCTGCAGCCAGGAGGACTCCGTCCATGAAGAGGTTCTCAAGCAATCTCTAGACTCCTTCTCTGCCACCAGAGAAACAGGCACTGCTCCAGCGAGGGCCCCAGAAATGCCATCCCTTCTGCCTCCTGACCACCCCAGGGACCGTCTCTCACCCGTACAGTGTATCTCATCCTTGACATGCTGTTTCCATTCCTCCCCAGACCAGGCGAGGTTATACCAGGTGTCCATCAAGTTTACGGAGAAAATGTTGCTCCAGGTCCCTGAAGCCAAACCCCCAAGAGAGGGCAGCCCTCAGGCCCCAGAACCCTGCCTCCTGCCTGTGAAAATTGGTGGCCCCCATCTAGGCTGATGGGAAATGCAAGCACAGGGAAAGGGCGATTCCCACAATGGCTCTTCCCCACTGCTGCCCAGCCTCTCGCCTCACCCCACAGCTCTGCCCAGACCTGTGCTACAGGGATGAAGTCTGGAAAGCCACCTAGCCAGTACCTTCAGAGTGAGCACTCTCACCTTCCAGAAAGCAGATCCGGGACTCAGGGAGCCTCTTCATCAGTCGCCCCATGAAGAATTCAGAGCCAAACAGCTCAGGCGGCACAAATGCTCCATACTTCAGGAACCCAACTTCATAGGGGGAGAACTCGACCCACTCTAATGGGTTGAGAAGGAGAGGCAAGAATGTAGGGGAAGCAGGCTGGAGGAGCTCCCTCTAGTAAGGGCCACAGATACAGCCTCCCACCCTGGAAGACCTCAGCCTCCCTACTGCGGGGCACCAACTCAGCAGACTGAGGAAAACATGACCCTGGGTGACCACTCCCCTCACATCCTCTGCACATGCTCAAATGCCCCTACTCCAAGGACACAGTGCTGCTCCAGCTAGGCCCATGCACACGACTGTGGGGCCCTCAATACAGTCATTCCCATCTTGGCTTCTGTGGAAAGCCTGGGGCCAGGGGCAGCAGACCTGAGGTGGATATGTGCTGGTGGACAGAGCAAACAGGACTATACCCTTGAAGTGGAGGGTGTCGACGGTGTCCTTTTTGACATTGAGGCTCAAGTAGAGGGGCAGAGGGTTCTGACCCTGCTCCAGTGCATCTCTCTGTCCTGATAGCGTCTGATCCATCACCTGGGATCAGAGGGATGAGAGCTTAAGTGAGGTGGGTTGGGTGGCAGCTCCCCAGGAAGGGGAGATAGCAGGGGCACAGTTGGGGGTAAAGAGGCTCCTACCCCTCTGGGCTTCAAGGAGGTGGGAAAGAGAGGGAGGGGCAGCCAGTTCTGCCCAGGCCCCTATGTAGGATCACCACTTGAGCTCTGCAGGCTGTATATTACACAGCTTGCATCACATGCATTGATGGCTTCCCTCCCCACATCCTGGGCTTTCAGCACCCATCTCTGGGTTTATGGATGGAGTGGGCAAGGGTCCTGACACACAATGCAGGTACATGTCCTGGTCCTGCTTTCCAGAAAATACACATAGTCCCCTTTTAGCAAGCTTAGGACATGGCTAAGCTAGGCTCGTAGGACACACACTTGCTTGGTCATCAGGTCCCCCAGGAAGAATTTTTTTCAAGTCTAGTCCCAAAGCAATTTCTGATAGACTGAATCTCCATAAAGAGCCAGACATTATATTTAACCTGCTTTGTAAGTAAATCAGCTAGTAAATCTTTCTGTGGCAGATTGGGAATCCCCCAGGACTCACCACTCATGTAGCTCAGAAAGCCTAAGACATGGGTGGCATATTCCTGCCATACATACTGCCCTGTCCCAAACCACCTGAGGCTGACTGCCTTGGCCTCCTTGCTGAGACCAGCTCTAGGCTGCAGCAGTCCCTCGTTCAGCTAGCCAGAAATGGAGGGAAGCCCTGTGAAGCTCTGGTCCCGGACGGCCTGAGGCTTTCTGTGCCTGTAGAATACAGGGAACCACCACAGACCCCAGGGTTGTAGTGAAGAGAAAATGAGGAACAGATGGCAGAATAAGCCACGGGATGCAACTTCATACCGAGCCCAGCAAGGAGATTAAAAAAATAAATAAATTAAAGCATAGGAAAGCACAGGTTGGAGCAGAGATTTGAGCTGCATCAACATGGACCTAGACAGAGAAGCCAGTCCTGGGTGAATGGAACAGGGAGCTCAGGGAGAGCCCTGTAGACATGGAAACCTGATTCAAGACAAGTGATGCTATAGGATGTGAAAAAGAATTCACAAACAAGATTGGAGAAGTCTGCTACCGGTATGGGAAAAAAAAGCACACCAGAAAACACCCCATAAAAATTGATTCCTGGGCCAGGGAGATAGCTTGGTGGTCTAAGGGCCTGCCTGGCAAGCATAAAGACCCAGGTTCAATCACATGTCATGTGAAACTCAGCATGGTGGTACATGCCTGGAATCCCAACTCTTGGGGGGAGGGGGGAGTTAGACAGGAGGATCACTATGAGGCCAAGGTGTAGAGCAAGACCCTGTATCGAATAAGTAAATAAATATAAAAAATTGACCCCAGCCATATGAGACTTACATTCTGGTACATTCAAGTCCTACTTATAAGAAACAAAGTTTTAAAGCTTATGTAAGAATATGTAGAGAGGGACTTTATAACTTGGGGGAAGGAAAAGGAAGACTCCTCAAACACACATCATAAAGGAGGGAATGATAAATAATATTATACTAAATTATGCATCAAGATAGTCATAGCTGGTAAAGGGCTAAAATCAGACTATGTAAAAATTCTTAAAAACACTATTAAAAAGGCTAAATAGAAAACTGGGAAAGAATTTCACTAGGTAATCCATGATAAGTATACTTAAAAATATAATGTCTCACTAAAATTCAAGGAAATAAAAAACTACAATAGACTTTCCTTTCATATCTATAGCTGAAGGGCTGGCAAGATAGTTCAGCAGATTAAGAGCCTGCTTAGGCAAGCGCAGGGACTGGAGCTCAAACTCTGACACCACATGCTGTGCCTGCCCCACCCCCAGGCGCGCTGGGCCATTGAGGGGCCTGGGTGTGGTGCCACACACCTTTAATAGGCTGAACACAGGAAGACCACTACAAGTCCAAGCTGTGTAGTGAGACCCTGTACCAAATACATTTTTAAAAAAATCTATAGCTGAAAACATCTAAACCTGCAGAAGATATATAGAAAGAAATATTACACACTGGTAATGGAACTGTGAATCAATACTACTGCTTTGGAGAGCAATTTGACAGTCACTAGAAAAGACAATGTACAGACCTGACAGCTCAGCCGATCAACTCCTGGATATAAATATCAGAGGCGTGGCAAGCCTTTAACACATGTGTACAGTGAGACTTGTACACAATTATTCAGATGAGCAATATATTTTTCTTAAAGGCATAAATATTAAATTATATGTAATAGAGATCCACATCATAAAGATATATAAAATACATTATGCAGAATTATATGTGATGTATAATACAATATAATATCTACAGATTGTTAGACATTCATGTGATAAATGATATCACACAAAGAGTGGGAAGGCAAGGGGGCTGGGCTTCAACTGGAGCTGACTGGTGAAATCATGTACATTTATTACATTGTTGTTTCTCCATTATGCATTTTCTTAGATGTGAAGATTTTCATAGTAAATATTTAATAATAAATATTGATATTTGCATAAGTATTGCTAACCTAAAAAAATAAGAGTGAGATTATACTTGCCAGTGAAAATAAAACTTTTAAAAATTTGAGGAGAAATGGAGAGCGAGGAGAAGGGATAAAAAAAGAATTTATATGTGTTGTGTACATGTACCAATTCCTCATGAGGAACATGATGGTTATCGTGTACTAGTAAAAATTAATCTCCCCCAAAATACAAGGAGACATCATTCCTTCCTTCTACTATTAAACTTTTTTTTTCTTCCTTTTTTTTTTTTTTTTTTTTTTTTAGCGGTACTGGAGCTTGAACTCAAGACTTTGCACTTGCCAGGCAAGCACTATCTATTGAGCTATCTCCCCGGGCCCCTTCCACTATTAATAAACTTTAAAATTAAAATTGTAACAGACATGGAACCCAGGACCTTGTTCATCCTAGGAAAACCACGCCCCAGCCAGATAGTTTACTTTTAATTTGCATGTGAATTTTTTTTTTTTTTTTTTGTCTTTTCCTTGTTCCAAATGTTTTTGAAACTTTGTTCAAATGGTTAGGGGTGAAAGAATTCCTACATTTTAACAGTGCTATCAGTTCGTGTAAAATCCCATAGCTAACTTATTAAACTCTCCAGAAAAATCCACTGCAGTAAATGTATCTATGTTTCATGTTGTTGCTTGGGTGAGAAAACTGAGGCACAGAGATTGAGAAACTTTCCTAAGGACACACTGCTAGAAAAATGCACTGGAATTAAAACACAGGAACTCTTGCCTTTAAAGTCTGAGCTTTTATTTTTGGTCTTTTTTTTTTTTTTTTTTTTTTTTTTTTTAAGCTGAAAATTGAACTCAGGACCTTGCCTTTGCCAGGCAGGTGCTTGTACTGCTGAGCTACATCCCTGGCTCAATGTAGGCTTTTAACTCTGAAAGTAGAGAATAACATTTTATATTGCAGGATAAATAAAAGCCATTCTAGAAATCTTAATACAAAAGCTTTATCTCATTGATTAATACTGACTGATCCCCAAACCTTCGGGGACTCAGAAATTTCTATCAAAGGCAGTTAACCAAAGAAGAGCCATCCTCAAAAAGGCAATATCCTAAGAGAGGCAGAAACTCAAAGATCGCCCTGGCCTTCAAGGCTCCGCCCCTCCACCCTGCAGGGAAGCTTCCCGCGCAGGCGAAATACCTGGCCGTGCAGGCTGAACTCCAGCAAGAGGGCCCAGAGATCCACTGCTGTGGTGTGGTGACCCTGTGAGGCCCTCAGTTGCAGCTCCTGCCGGTAACTTGCAAGGCGCTCTGGGGAGAAGGCCCTTAGCTTGCTCTTGGCCAGATGCTCCCTGATGTGGCTGATGGGTCCCTGGAGGTCCTTCTGCGACCACTCCGGGTCCCCATACAGGTGGGCCATTGCCCTGGAGGAGAAATAAAAGAGTGGGTGGAGGCTGTCCTGCGACTGCGCCATCCCACCTGCATCTTCTCCCTTGACAGGGCTCATGCGGCCAGGGCTTTGGGCTTTCTTTCTTCTGTCTACAATTACAGTGTGAACTGCATAAGTAATGTTTGTTTTCTTTTCTTTTTTTTTTTTTTTTTTGTGGTGGCAGTGGGGATCAAGCCCAGAATCTTGCTCATGCTAGGTAAGTGCTCTACTCCTGAGCTACAGCTGTAGTACTATGTGGAATTTGTATTTCCTGGTACCCATGGTAAAAAGTATAAAGAAATCAGTGAGAATTTTCATGATATATTGCATTTAATTCAAGACATCAAAAATGTCATTTTGGAGGCTGTGGAGATAGCTCTGTGGCACAAGTGCCTGATTGCCAAGTGCAAGGTTGTGAGTTTGAACCCCAGTCTCAAAAAAAAATAAAATAAAAAATAAATAATAATAATAATAATAATAATACCATTTTGATATGTAGCCACTGTAAGTTATTGGTATAATTTATATTTTTTCAAGCAGTCTTCAAAAGTATGTTTATAACATAGCCCAATTTGGACAGGCCACATTTTTAAGGAGTCAGCAGCTCCTTTGGGTGGTAGCCACCATCAGGGACACCACTAGATCCCACCCCTCCTCATGGGCCTGTCTTGAAGTTCTCATGGTTCTATTTGCCAGCCACTGTCAGCTGAGTACCTCATGCTACTCCGTCCAGACCAGCTATCTTCTGGACCTCAGTAATGTTGGGACAGGGACCTCTTGCCACTGTTCCTGGCAGAAACACAATGCTCACACCCTCGTGGTTTGCCCACATTCACGCTCCCTCTGGTGTCAATTTGCTGTTCTCTGGGCCCTGGTTATCTTTGCTGTCCCAGCCCCCCTGGTCCTTACCATGTAGCACCCGAGATACCACTCAGGTACGTCACACAGTCCAAGAGGCCTAGCTTCTGCAGGGCTAATAGATGTCCATAGAGAGAGGTCATGGCCCGAGATCCTCCTCCTTCAGCCATGATGCCCACAACAGGGACCTGGGCCACACAGACATAGGCTGGCTTAACAAGGACAGACACCCCAAGCTGCATCCTACTCCCTTCCTCTACTGCAAAGGCCTTGAGGTCAGGGCCTGATGGGGTCATCAGGGACATCCCTCAGCCCAGATCAGAGCCCCAAGGGACCAAGAACCCTGAAGTATACACATTTGCCCCATGTCTCCCTCCCCAACCCATTCTCTATTGTCTGGGGTATCTGAAGAGGATATAGGAATCAGGGCCCCACAGGCCAATCTAGGGTATCTGGACCCACATCCTTCATGCTCCCCCAGACCTCATCCTCTTGTAGGTCTCTGTCCAACTTCAGGGTCTGCTTCAGGGCCTTGGCCACCACCTGCTTCCTCCTGCTCAGGAAGGCCTGCTCCTCTGCACAGAGATCAAAGCCCAGGCGCACAGCCAACTCCTTAGGGCTGGGACAGAAGAGGACCCATGGATGAGAGGGCATTTGCATAGCTCAGTGACCAAGCCTGCAGTGAGTTGCCAGTTTACTTCCCTGATCCAATCCCAAGAACCACCTGTGTGGTTCTCCTTCTATGAGCACCCCTACTGTCCCCACAGATATGCATGTCCTTTACCAGTTATCTGCCTTGAGCTGCAGCCTCACTCCTGAGTCCTAAAATCAACACAAGAAACCACACTCAGAATATCCTACTCCTGGGGGACGTGGGTATCCCCTGGGGCCTTGGACAAGTCTTATTTCTACAGAACTTCTCTGCAGTTGAGACCACTTACATCTGCAGCAGGAACACTGATGGTCACCTCTTTCCCCCTGGCCAAGGATTGCAGGGGCACAGTGAAGTGCCCAACTGAGTTGGCTGAGTGCCACCCATTGCTTCTGAAGTTCTGGAAGAAAGCATTCATGCAGGAATTCAACAGGCTTACTGAGCATCTAGGCAGCCACAGTTCCTCCTTGCAAATGTGAAATTAATAACAATTAGATACCAACAATTACAAAATAATGGCCAGTACTTCTTTAGTGCAAAGGTGGTATTCCCTCTGATCACATCACATGTCTATAGACATGGAATGTAGTCTTGGGGAAGACACCAACCATGCAGCAGGATAAAGAAACTGAGGCAGAGGACAGGGAGAGCAGCTGACACAGTGTATAGCAAGAGGACACAAGAGCAGCCAGAGCAGAAACAAGGGGATGTGACAGATGAGACCACAGAAGCGATGAGGGGCAGGCTGTGCAGCAGGGTCAAGAGCATCACTGGAGGAGCCACCAGTGTGTTCAACCAAGACCGGCATGATATAGCAGCCTCCACTGAGCCTCTCTGTCTTCTGGGCTGTGGTGGTTAAGTGAGGGAACCTGAGGAGGCCACAGGACACCTGGCCTTGGCAGGAGGAAGTGGGGAGGGTTCCGCCACTGCTAGAGCTGGTCAGACGGGGTGAGGAGAACTGGGGAGCAGAGACTCACCCTCAGGCACCCATGCAGCTCTGTGTCTTGGGCTGCCAGGTAGTGGAAGCGGAAGGCAGAGGCTGTGCTCAGGGCAGATGTCTGCGTGTCTTCATAGGACCCCTTCAGGACCAGCTCCAACTCCAGTTTGTCCTGATCTACGGAGATAGCAGGCAGGTTGGCAGGAGCTGCAGCTCTGACCTGGCAAAGCAGCAGTAAAGCTGGAGAGAGGCCAGATAGGCTGGACCATAGTAAGCAGGATTCTGCAAAGAGCCTGCCCCACAACTCCCTGGGAACTCTCACTCTCCAGGTCAGAGGACCCTCCTGCCATTTTTACCTGCTACCTCACAGGTGCTCCCTGCTTTGTCCAGATAGACATCCAGGCATGACAGCTCTCGGGCCTGGAGTAGAACATGGTGTTAACTATGCAGGGTCAGCTAGGACTACCTCGGCCCCAACTCTCAGAGCCCCTCTGCCCCAAATCTACTACACACAGAACTGGGGTCTAGAATATAACTTTGTGTAGAACCCTTCACCACACTTGTGATCTGCAGTGGCCCAGGCTGTTGTCTGGGTCCCTCCAGAGCCCCCTTATCAACGCTGACCCAGTCGTTCTGGCTTTACTGACCTGACAGAAGCTCTGAAAGCCCCCAGCTTGCAAGCACATCTGCTTCTCTACAGTAACTGTGGGGCAACTGCAATGATAGTGACTTTCAGCATATGCCAATCACAGGCTCCCATGGTGACAGAACAAGGTGCTGGAGTCACCCTGGACATGGCAGGGACTGGGACACCTTTTCACTATCCTTTCCCCAAGGTCCCTGGCCTCTGCCTCCTCTATGTGGCTATCTAGTTCATGAAACTGCTCAATTTACCAGCAAAAGAGGCAGTCACTGTAGGTGTGTGTGTGTGTGTGTGTGTGTGTGTCTGGGGATTGAGCCCAGGACCCTTGCACTGAGTTATATCTTTATTCCTTTAAAAAAAAAATGAGGCACACTCTTGCTAAGTACGTAAGTTAAGATATCCAGGACAGGCTAGAACTTATAATTCTTCTGCCTCAGCTTCCCAGAGTGCTGTACTTAGGAGTACTACCATCCTCACCTAACTTCATTTTCATGTGTATTCTTTTTTTAAAAAACTTTTTTTTGAATTTTTTTAAAATTTATTTGATACAGGGTCTCACCATGTGGCTCAGACTCAGTGATCCTCCTGCCTCAGCCTCCCCAGTGCTGGGATTACAGGTATACATCACCATGTCCTGTTTCAGTGGCTTCATGTGCATTTTTTTGGTATATTTTAGGAAAGGGTCTACAGGGTGTTCAGGGTCTCACTACTATATCAGACCCATAGTGATCCACCTGTTTACAGACTCCCAAGAGCTGGGATTACAGGTGCGTGCTACCACATCCAGTCTCAACTGATGTCTTAGTGCACCCCGGGGGATTGAACCCTGGCCCCTATGCCTGCTTGTAGGCAATTTAATCTACTGAGCTATTTGGCCAGCCCCTAGCATTCTTTTGAAAATTAAACTATCCCATCAAGCCACCGCTTGCCCAGCCAGGAGAGTGAGCACTTCCTTTTATGTGTGTTGCAGACCCCTCCTCAGCTGACCTGGGGCACCCAGCTCCCACTCAGGGTTTGCTGGTCCACACCAAGAAGAACATTTCTTATGTGGCACAGGCCACTTTCCATCCACTGCAGCTTGCTGCTTGGAAGTGTGATGCTCTTGCATCCTGAAGAAGAACTGATTGACCTGATTCTATCCCCAGCTTCACTGGAAACTCCCTCAGCATTGGCAGCCCAAAGATGAGTCTGGCCTGCCATGCTTCACCATGACATCACAGCCCCAGGGAAGAACTCTGAGTTCCTCATACATGACCAGGCCCCACCAGGAAGCACCTGATGTTTCCAACCATCCCTCAGCCATCCAGCTTCAGACATCCTCTCAACAGAGCCCTCTCTCCTTGTGTCCCTTAGTTCCAGCACCATACCCCCAAAGTCCTGCCCTGGCTGGGATACTGGAGATGGTCTTACCACAAAGCTTATCCTTGGGTGAGCTTTCCCCTCTCACCCATCTCAGTGCCCCCACCCCCATCTCTCTGCTCTGGGTTCCACCCACCCCTCAGGACAGGAAAGGTAGTTACCACAAGGACATTGTTGGTGATCAGGTTTTCTGGAGGATCTGACCTAGAAAAATAAGACCACTTGTCTGGTTTGGCAGAGGCAGACTTATCCTGCACTGACATGTCCTTCATGGCTGAGGATGCTGCCCACCTGAAACCTTCCTGGGTGATACCAAGGGCTCCAAGGGTCAGGGGAGAGGAGAACCTCTGCAGAATGAAAGCGGGGGGAGTCAGCAGGACAGTGAAAATAGTGGCCTTTCTCCCTCGGCTCTCCCCAAGGAGCCCCAGACCTCTCTGGCAGGGGTCAGTGAAGGACAGGTACTCTCAGATGAGCAGAACAACCTAGTTCTAGGTCAGGACCATTTTCCTGAACAAAGTCTGCCTGGGTCATGTCCTGGGCTGGGTGACATTATTCATGCATAAATGTGAACAAATGTGACATTACTCACATTTCTTCCACTAGAAACTCCACATCCAGCTCTTCCTGTCCCTAAGATCAAAGAGGATGAGCAAGTCATCAACATTTACAATTGACACATTTTAGTGCTCAGGTCAAAAATGTCAAATCCCCACCCCACCACTGTAGAGTCCACATTTCAGATATGGAGCTGTGGAAGGTGACTGGATCATGGGGGCTCTAGCCTCATCAGTGATTAATACATTGATGACTTTGTAGCTAAATGAGCTGTGAGGACCTGAGGCCTGGCCGGGGGAAGTAGGTCACTGGGGATGTGACCTAGAAGAGCATATCCAATCCTGGCCCCTTCTTTTCTCTCTAACTTCCTGGCTCTCTTTCTTTCCTGGCTGCCATGAAGTGGGTACTTTCCTCTGCCATAGATTTCTACCATGATGTTTCTGCCTTGGATCCAACTAGCCGTGGACTAAACTCTGAGACTGTTAGCTGAAACAGGACTGTCCTCACTTAGGCTGTGTGTGTCAGGTATTTTGTCTCAGCAGTGAAAAGCTGATGAGCTGTCCTTTTTATATGCCTTACCACTCAGCTTATCTCAAGGAAGCCATACAATTATTTCCCATTCACAAATGAGGAAATGGAAGAGAGGTCGAGAAGGACGACCTACCCATGGTATTAAAGCTAGCAAGTGTGTAGAGAGCAGCTCTTTCTCTTTCTCATTCCCCAAGCCCTGGACCATACTGAAGGAGTAAAGGAGTAGATGAAGTGCTGAATGAAAGATTGATTTCATTCACTGAAGGATGCCAGTCTCCATCTTCTCTTGAAGAAGACCCAAGCCCCATCACTGCCCTCCCACACTTGCCTACACTGGGAGGATCTTAAGGCTATCACAGTGCAGGCCTGGGGCCCATGAGCAAGAGTAAGAGCTCGTACCTCCTGAGGAGTTGTTGTGTCCTAAGGGATGCTAAGTTCTCCATGCTCTCCACTTCGCAGACCTTCCTTCCCCATGGCTAAAGCTCTTGCACAGAGCGATATAATCTAGAACTGCATGAGGAGCAAGCTGCTTTCCTACTAAAATGCAAATCTTTTGGGGAAGGATCACAGCTTTCTGATGCTTCTTCAACCTAGCAGCAACCCAGAAGTTGGAGCAACTGAGTCCTTCCTCAGCCTAAGCTGAATGAAGTGGGCCCATGGGGACTTTCCTACCCACCTGGGGAGCCAGGAAGAAGGTTTTCTGGAGAAGCTTGCCAGGGAGGACTTCTGAGATGTCATAAAAAACTTTGAAGCAGATTTCATCCTTTGTAATTAAATCTTCATCATAGATGCTCAGTTCCAGAACATTCTAGGGAATAGGACCACCAATTTGGCATATCATCTTTTCATTTTAGTGACAACAAATAGATAACTGTGAAACTTAAAAGCATAAAGAAATCCAAAAGCCCAGTATGGTGATGCATGTCTATAATTTCATTACTTGGGAGGCTGAAGCCGGAAGATTGTCATGAGTTCAAGTCCAGCATGAACTACAAAAATAAGGTCATGTCTCAAAAAGAAAGAAAGTCTAACAAAGCCCCTAACTTCCTCCCTTTGACTTTTTTTTTTTAAGACAAGGTTTCCCTTTGTCATTCATGCTACCTAGGCTCACTATGTAGCCCAGGCCTCTCTCAAACTCACAGCAGTCCTCCTACTTCAGCCTCCCAAGTGCTGCAGTTATAGGTATGTGCCACCACACCCATCTCTTCATTTTTATTTTTGATTTAATGTAAAAAATAAAGTTCTAGGCTGGGGAAATAGCATAGTAGTCTAAGTGGCTGACTGACAAGAGCAAGGAAGGACCTGGGTTCAATCCCCAAAACCACATACTATGCCAGCCCTGAGCCAAGCCAGCCACTGCAACTAGGCGGGGTGGTGCACTCCTGTAATCCCAGCACTGGGAAGGAAGACTGAGACAGGAGGATCACTACAAATCTGATCTATGTAGCAAGACCCTGCATGAAAGAAAAAAAAGAGAAAGAAAGAAGGAAGGAAGGAAGGAAGGAAGGAAAGAAAGAAAGAATAATAAAAAAATAAAGGGGCTGGCCAAATAGCTCAGTGGATTAAAACTCCTGCTTAGGCAGATGCAGGGACTGGAGTTCGATCCGCATCGTGCCATGCCAGGCACTGTCCCTGGGGCGCACTGAGATGGTGATTGTGGTGATGTGCACCTGTAATCCCAGAGCTTGGGAGGCTGAAAACAGAAGGATTACTACAAGTCTGATCTGTGTAGTGAGACCTTGTAATAAGTAATAATAATAATAATAATAACAATAATAATAAAGTTCTGGAGCCAAGGAGCTAGCACAGCAGCATAAGCACCTTCCTGGCAAGTGCAAGTTCTGAGTTTGATTCCTAGTATGGCAAAAGAAAGAAAGAAAGAAAGAAAGAAAGAAAGAAAGAAAGAAAGAAAGAAAGAAAGAAAGAAAGAAAGAAAGAAAAAAGAAAGAAAGAAAGAAAAGTTCTATCAAAAGTCACTGCCGAGGTCTACTGCTTTCCTCACGTATACTCCAAAGCAAGCGTGGAGCACTGTGGTGGCAGCCTTCTGTGATGTATGTGCCCTCTTCAACCACACAGCAATGCCCTCAGAAGGGGCCACCAATTACCGTCTTCACATCACAGATGAGTTTAGAAAGGAGCAGCAGCTTCTGAGCATTACACATTCTCTCACACGTGGCATGAACAGGCCAGGGCAAACAACTTGGCCTGAGCACTGACAGCCCTGGAGGAAGGGCTCCCTCCCAAGACTGCAAGGGGTGGGCAGGGGCTATCTATAAGCAGCCAGCAGTGCCCCAGTCTTTACCTTGACCCTACTCTGGATGAGGAAATGGAAGGTTTCATTCCATACAGGATGACTGGAGTTGGAGACTGTTTTGGTCCTGAACTTTGTTCCAGGAGCAGTTGGCAGCTGCAGGATCACATACGGGTCTGTCTCACTCACTGCCAAAGTGAAAGGTCCATCAAGAGTGAGTGAACCACCAGCCTCACCTGAATTCTGCCATGAACAGTCCAGCCCAGCCCCAAGACCCTTCCAGGGCCTCTCCCCTGGAATCCCATCCTTTTGCACCCTTTGAGCCCAGGGACAGCTACTTACACACATCAGCCCGACGCAGCCTCCGTGCCTCTAGGACCCGCACAGTGAGGCGCCAGCAGGCAGAAGCCTCCCCCTAGACAGAAAGGCACACTGTTGAGTTCTGTCATCCATACCTGGAGCTGCTGTGCAGCTCATGCCCATGGGTGTGGGTGCACTCTACCATCCCCAGGCTGCCAGGCCTGCTGGGACATCCTCTGGGACCAAACAATCTTTATCTACCACTGTGCTTAGTGTCATGGTTCAGGTTGCAGCAGACAGGAAATAGATCAACCAGGGCAGAGTTTGTGGGATGCCCTTCCTTTCAGGTGAGACAGAAGTGAAGGGACAAATGCTCCACAAAAGGTACTTTTTCTTTCTCTTCTGCAGCTGTTCCAGACATCTTGCAGACAACTCTGCTACCTTGAGCACCCCGGGACTACTCCAGGAGACACCTGCTATGGCTGCAGCAAGCTTCAGCTACAAAGCCATCCTAGATGACTCTGCCCTGTGGCCTCTCTGGATGACTGCACTCCTCTCCTCCCTCCTCTGCTCCCTCCTGGTTAGGTCCAGGAGGCAGGAACTCCTTCCCTACCCATGGGCAAATAACTCTGACAAGGTGTGTGTAAGCCTGCCCTATTTTCTGCACAAGCAACCTCGCCTTTAAATATATAGATAGAACTCAGAACTTTGCGCTTGCTAGGCAGGTGCTTATGCTGCTGAGCTATATCTCCAGCCCTTCCATACCCTCTTTTTTTTTCTTAGATGCATTTTTATTTGATAGATTTAAAATCATGGGAAATTCTATAAAATGAACCCCTATTTTCAAAGTACCATGATGGAAAGCATAATCTCTATAAAAACTATATATTTTAGGTGGTAAGAAAAACACAAACTCCAAGTGTGAAGGGTTTTTCTTGTTTCAGTGATTTTCCTAGACTATTTTTCTGTGTGGCATCTCTTCCACCATGGACCAATCCATGCACCACTCCCCTTATTCTGCAGCATGAGTCCAAATAAAGCCTGTTTTCATTTGGCATTTTTGGTTTTGCCTGGCATGACTTTCTTCTTGATCATGGCATGCTGAACAGCTAAAATAAGAGCTGATGTCACTGAGAGCTGTTGGTGCCCAAAGCAGGCAGCAACCAGGGCTGGCAACATAGAGTGTTGAACAGCAGAGAAAGGCAATGAAGAATGCAGGGAGCCACCACTGGAGTGACCAGAAGAGTTCCCAATGCCCGCCAGATGTGCTTGCTCCAAGTAGCAAGAACTACTTGCTGTGCAAACTAATAGCTGCTGGCATTCAAAGCTCAAGACTGTTAACCCTATGAGAGGGGCACTTAGTCAATTTGTGATTTCTATGCAAATTAAGCAAGAACCTTCAGCCACTCAATAACATCTTGGAAGCCCATAAGGCGAATTCCCCAAAGCAGAGGACACACAACAGTGAGGACTGTCACTGAAGTAGACAAGTGCTACTTTGTGAGAAGTAGCTCACAAAGTAGCACTTGTCTGATTCTCATCTGACTAAAGATCTACAGCAGCCATGATCCAGGGACAGGATTGAAGTGCAGAGGACAAAGCAAGGAACAGAGGGCCCAAGAAGTGGCCACCTCACTGCTCAGGTTAGGGTTGGTCACACCCAGAGCTCCTGGGGAGGGCAACCCTGTGGTGAAGTAGATGATCTTCCTCCTAGCAAAGCACCCTCAGCTCCCTGGAAAGGAAAGGAGCCCATGTCTCAAGGGAAGCTGAGCCCTGGGGAACCCACTGATCTGTGATATCCGCAGGCACTGAAGTGGAGCTTGCCCCATGTGCACTTTTCTGGGCATGAATCAGGCAAATTCAAGAGTATTGGGCCGGCCTAGTATCAGTGGGTGTCGTGGATATGGGTGTCAATAACCCACACATGAGCCATTGAGATGCTCATGAAGCCACTTGGAGACTGAGGCAGGCCTGAGTAATGAGGAAGAACAAACTGCGCGGCCAGAGCTCAGGGTGCAGAGACAATGGGCCATGGGTGGGTGGGTGGCAGGAGGAAAAGTAGAGGAAAGCAGGGTTTGGCTAGGTCTTGTTGGGAATTAGGGGATTATGTTCGAGCCCCAGCCTCCATAGCCAGGCTGTCTGTATTAAAGCCCTGGTCTTGCTTCCTACTTGCCAATTGACCCTGAACAAATGACTAGCTTCTCCATGTTCTCACCTGTAGTGGGATAACAATAGAATTGGCCTTAAGAAGTGTTTTCAGGCTTAATTGTAACACCTGTAGAAGGCCTAGGAGAATGCTTAGCCAAAGGGTAAGCAGGGTCCCGGTAACTGCTCTCATAGTCATGAAGCGCTCAGTGTGTTCTAGCTGCTGTACTGAGTGTACCACATATGTTCACTTTTGTATCCTCCTACAACTTCATAAAATAGTGCTTGCATTTGCCCCTGTTTCACTGGTGAGAGAAATGGGGCTCAGAAAGGATAACTTGTTCAAAATCACAGACTGAGTAGGTAACAAAATTAGGGTTCAAATTTGGAGAGCAGAGCTCATAAGTCCTGTGTTATTTACTTCCCTGGGGCTTTCCTTCTTTGTAAAAACATATATTTCTCCCATTACCCTCTGGGAAATTAGATGCTAGAATCTTCTGGACTCATTTTTTACTAATATTATAACAAGCTAACGTATTAACCAACACAATCACTTTCTGAGGACTCTGGAGCCTTTCCCCTATCAAAAGACTCTGGAATACTAGGTGTTTCTAGAGGGGTGCTCCAGCCTTGCCACCTGCAGATCCTGGGATTGCCTCTAGAGTCTTTCTCCTCCTGTGCTGCAGAGGGGAGGCCAGAGGCTATGTGCAGAGCCTTGAACCCTGTACTTTGTCGTGTAGGATGAGTTGGTGCCCATGGACTGCACAGAGGTGCATCCCAGAACTGGTCCTAGATGACCAGCCTGTACTGCAAGCCAAGCTCCTGCCAGTGTGTGAGCTCCAGGCCCCTGTTCCAACAGAAGAGAGACCAGACTTGCAGACTGGCACTTTGGTCTTAGGAACCTGGTCCTAGGAACACCAGCCAGAAGTGAGGTGCTTTCGAGGTGTGAGGCACTCATACTCCCAAATCCTACATCCCAAATCCCAAATCAGACTTTAGTTTCACCACTCAGGCTGGACCCAGAGCAGACAGTGGCAGGAAGGGAAAGGCACAGGGCTTTGCCAGGGAAATGAACTTTGAAGGGAGGTATTCTAGAAATTCCCACAACTGGCCATTCTAAGACAAGGAACTCCTGATGAGGTGGCGATGGAGCCAAGGCTGGCTGGCCCCTCCACCCTGAAGCCTCAATTTTCCCCAGCACCCCCCTCCCCAGGATATTTCCTTTCATGGGTGATTTAGAGATGGGTCCTCCAAACTTCAGGTTGGAGCAATAGTCACAGTCCTTTGATGGGGGTGCCCTATTTCCTTAGGGTACAGTCTGTTCTGGTCACATATTTTCCAGGTGCTCAAGTCTGAGTTATTGATCTGAATGCTGCTCAGGCCTGGATCTTAGAACCAAAAGAAGACAAATCCTCTCAAGGGCTATAAATGAGGCAAAGGACCTTGGGTAGTGACCATGGTATACCAGCTCATGGCCACTATCTGGAGCATCAGGGGACATCTGAGGAGCCAATCATGCTGGCCAAGGCCCCCAGGCGGAAGATGAGCAGTTTGGGCTGAAAGGGAGTCTATGGCAGGTAGCTGAGCAGTCTGTAGGCCTCCTTTGCAGTCTCTTAATCCTTGGCCCCCATAAATAATTAGCAGTCAGGTGACTTGCTTCCTGGGCATACAGGGTGATCCTGGGGCTCAGGCCAGATCCAGGAAGTCCACTGCCTGTGGCAGTAAGCTCTGTGCCTTGTGGCTGGGAGAGAGGAAAGGGTCTCTAGGGGCTACTGCC
The DNA here is from genome assembly GCA_004027025.1 of Myocastor coypus. Classification (NCBI taxonomy): domain Eukaryota; kingdom Metazoa; phylum Chordata; class Mammalia; order Rodentia; family Myocastoridae; genus Myocastor; species Myocastor coypus. Next base: position 35,976 of record PVJA010002574.1, read on the forward strand.
TGGTCTCTTATGGTGAAGAAGGGAAGCTCTGCCAGTCAGGGTCTGAACTACAGGCCCCTGCTTTAATGGGTGTTGCTCATCACCCCCCACCACCTCCACCCCCACCCCAAGCACAGACCCACCCCATGCAGGGATGAGAACCGAGATGATTTAATCTATGTGAAGCCTCTCAGAATCATTCTGTCCCCTGGACTCAGGAGATACTATTACCTTGTGTGGATGGCTTGGTGGTCCCTCAGGTGATAGGCTTTCTATGCCCATCCTCGTCAAGATGCCAGCTTCCTAGCCAGGTGACAGTGAGTGTCCTGACCAACTGCAAATCTTCCAGTTTCAGAGGCACCACGATCCTATAAACAGCCTAGAACTCCACCCCTCAGTCACTTTTCCTCTTCCTCAAGAGGCTGGGTCAACCAGCATCTCCAGAAACCTCTGCCAGGGCTGGTGGCGCACAATTCTAGGCTTGTACAGTCAGGACAGATGCAGATATGGCAGGAAGATAGGTCCCAGGAACAGTATCAGGAACCTGGTAACCCCACGGCTGAGGACAGAGAATGGAGGATCAGGCTGAGCTGAGAGCCCTGTAGCCCAGCCCCACCTATGCTGGGTCAACCTCCAAGAGAGGAACACCTGGTCCAGCAGGAGGCCTGGCCCATTGGCAGCTCACTGAAGCCTGGGATCCTGATGACAGCAGTGAGAGCAGTGTCCTGCTCATGGGCTGCAAAGGAGTCTGGAAACCTCTGATCACAGAGTCCTCACCCTCCACTCCACCCCCATGGCCACCGGTTCAGCAGGTCTAGGAATCTGAGGGACTTCTACTAGAACTGAATGGCAGACTTGGTAATAAAGACAAAAGAGACCAATCCAAAATCCCTCAGATTATCAACATTAAAAAAGAAAACCATGTGAAGCTACCAATACTTATTCAGTGTGCACATAGCCCTAAATGCTTTCCCATAATTACATAAACATGCTGTGATGACTCAAAACTGAATAATGATAATTTGTTTCCTGAAGCAAATAAAACTAAATTAATATCAAATTACTATAAACGAGTCTGAAATGTGTTATTACAGAATCAGCCAAAACAGAACATTGAGACTAGTATATGAACAAGTGAAGACTGAATGAGTGGGAAATGCTTCTAATTTGCATGCACCACAAGTGTAAAATATAGAAAGCTACAAAGAATAATGTCCTCCAGAGCTAGTCTTAGGTGACACAAATGTGGCAAGTCTTCAAAAGCCATCCTAGCCAGACATGTGCCACCAGTACTCTGGAGGCTGAGGCAGGAGATCAGAGTTTAGGGCCAGCCTAGGCAATATAACAAGTTCAAGGCCAGGCTGAACTACATAATGAGACTGTCAAAAGAAAAACAAAGAAGAAAAAAAGTTACCCTGTTCTTCACACTTAACAGCTCTGACTTGCCCTGTTGCGAGTTCTCACAGAGATGTCAGATGCTGAGGACAGGAAGTGGGCCCAGAAGGGTCAAGATTCGGACAAGGAGACAGGCAGGTGGGGGAGATCTGGAGGGGTTTTCTCAGGCTAGTCGGCTCCTTGCAGGGGCAGGCCTTGTAAGGCTCATCAGAGCCAACCTGACACACGCTGCCAAGCTGAAGGGTTTCTCCATTGCTGCCTTCCTTCCTTCATCTTTTTTTTTTTTTTTTTTTTTCCTCAAAGTTTGCTCTATGCTCATAGTAAATGAACCTCTGGTTTTCCATTCAGTATTCACAGTTCCTTGAAGTGCCTCCAAATTTCCTTAGTCAACCAGCCCCTCTCCACGCTGTGGCCCCGTGGTTTATTTTTTACTTTTTATTTTTTAATTTTTTTTGGCTTTTTGGGACAGGGTCTTGGTATGCATTTCAGGCTGGCCTTGAGCTCACTTTTGTAGCCCAGGCTGGTCTCGAACTCACAGCGATCCTCCTGCCTCAACCTCCCAAGTGCTGGGATTACAGGCGTGCGCCACTACGCCCGGCTGGCCCCGCGGTTTAGGTGGTGTTGAGTTTACCTCCAGCCTTGAGAATGCATCAGGTTCCCCCAGGCTGACTCGGCCGCTCGTGGGGTCACCTGATCATGGTGTGTGGTTCACTAGAATCACTAGCCACACGAGTGTAATTGAAGTAAATCCTGGTTCATGAAGTTCTGGAGAAGACATGTTTTTCTGGTTGGACCAGAACCTGGGAGGAGATGAATTTAGAGCTGCTGAACATAACCAGTCACCACAAGAAGAATTACCAGAAACTGACAAGAAACTGGAGCCAATGATAATAGTGAACACTTCTGCCAAGCTGGGGTGGGGGGTCATTGTGGAGCCGAGGATGCTGCAGTGGGGCCATTCTCTTGTGCATCGCTCTCGGGGCTGGAGATGAGCCCTTGCAGGAGGTTCTTACGGTCATGGCTTTACTAAAATTTGAAAAAGTAAACCGTTTTACCCACAGCTGATTAAGACTGCTGTCTTCTCATTCCTTCATCTCTCTTAGCAGTAGATGTTTTTAGATAGGGAGAGGGAGAGCTGGGAAGATAGCCCAGGGGCATAAGCAACTGCCTCCAAGCACTAGGTCCTGATTGATCCACAGTACCAAAAAAAGAAATAGGTATGGATAGGGGAGTGGATGTTTTCAGGATTTGGTTAAGGTGAAGTGGAGTTAGAGATACTTTTAGTGTCAGCTGAGTGGGATATGTTTACATGTTCTGGGGTCAGTTTTCCTGGATAGTGAAGTCATTGCTAGACTTGAGGTTTAGGAATAGCTTTCAGAAGTACCCCTGCCACCCACTGTGCCAACTCACTGGCATTGTCACATGAAAGGACAATTGCATTGTGGTGCAGATGTGACTTTTGGTACCAGAACTGGGTAGGAAAGAGAAACAAATTCTGAAATGTAGAGTAAGAAATCAGTCTGTGGAAATTCCATCCAATCAGACACTTAAATTGTGATTGGAAGGTTTATTTTTCACTGATACGTGATCAAAACAAAATTTATTTTTAAAAAATTTATAGATTGTACACTATAAATAATTTACAAACTTAAATGAATATAACAATAAAAATTGTGTAAAATAAAAATGAAGAAGAAAGCATTTATACATCAGTCATATAATAGTTTACTCTGTGCCAAAATCAAGAAACTCATATTCATATAATTAGAATTCTCAAAGTAGAAAAGGGTAGGCAATAAATATATATTCAAAGATTTAAAATTTCTAAATTTATTTGAAAGTATAGCACATTTTCAAAAAGGGAACGTTTTGCATAAGAAAAGAATAAAATCACACCAAAACACACAAAAATGAAGTTTTCCAAAACTAATTGTAAAGAAAAATAATCATTAAAGCATATATATATATATTTTTAACTATGGAAGAACAATTAAATATCATCTTATTCCACTTTAGAAAAAAAAGTGTGTAAGAAACTAGACTAGTTAAAAAGACTGAAAGAGAAAAAGAAAAAATCTATTTGTATATAAAAGACAAGGAAGAAGTAATATAAAGTCAGTGGAAACTGGAAATATACTTTTTAAAGTTTCTAATACTAGGAGAAAATATGTTATCATGTCTTATAAGTAGATTGAAAGTCAAAGATCCAGCATAAATCTTAAAACAAAAATTAAGATTGAACAGTATTCAGAAAATAAATTAGATATTAATTTAAGATTAAATATTTCAAAACAATTCAACTAAGAAGTTTTCATGTTAGTAAAGAATTGCTAAGAATAAAACATAACATAAAGACTGGAATGGCAAACATATGGCCAGCACTTCTAGCAGTTTGGGAATAGGATATCCCACAAAGTTCTAGTATGTCGTGGACATAGTGGGCATGATGCATACTGGTGGCCAGGTGTCACTTGTGGGACTGAACTACTGCTATTTCCTTGTAGGTCTTGACAGAATCATGACTCTTAGGGTGCAGGAGAAGTCCATTTGCTGATGGAAATATTTTGCTCCTGTATACAAAAGAATAACTAAAAGACTGCGTTCGAATACCTCTTTTTCTTCTGTGTTTAATTGTTTGCCTTATTTATTGGGTTCTTTCCATTTTCCTTCATGGAGTTGTGGTCATTTTGATCTCTCTCTAGAATATCTTTTAGTAGACTGTAGGATTGAGTTTGTCATCATGAAATTATTTAGTTGTTTTTTGTCATGGAAGTATTTCTCTTCTCCATTAAACTTGAAAGAGTTTTGCAGGGTGTATCAGTCTGGGTTGGAATTTGTTTTCTTGCAGGACTCAAAGTACTTTGCTCCATCCTCTTCTTGACTTGATAGTGTGTAAAGAGAAATCTGCCATTATTCTGATGAGTTTTCTTTTAAATGTGACCTGTTTCTTTTCTCTAGCAACTTTTAGTATGTTATTCTTCTGCTGGATTTCTAGGATCTTGATTATTATATGTCTGTGTGTGGTTTTAATTGGGTTGATGTTATGTGGAATTCTATATGTTTCGGTTACCTGACTGTCAGATTCTTTCCTAAAATTTGGGAAATTTTCTGCTATTACTTCTGCCCATATTCTTTTTATATCATTTGTATTGACTCCTTTCTCATTGATGCCTATTAGTCTCACATTGTTCATCTTTGCATTGTCTTGCAGATGTTGAATTAGTTTTTCCTGTATCCTAGTTGTTTTTAAGGGGTCTTTCCTTACCTTTTTACTAGCTGCAATGATGTCTTCAAGGTCTGAAAGTCTATTTTCACTTTGATTGAAATGGTTTTGCCAGCTTGTGATTGAGGTTTTAATTTCCTGTATAGCGCTTTGAATTTGATTCATGCATTCTATTTCTTTCCTATATTGCTTAATCATGGATTCCATCATTTTTCTATTCTCCTCTATTTTTTTTACCAGTGTCTTCTTTAAGAGTACTTAGTAATTCTTTCATTATAGTTATCATTTTATTTTACTTCAGAAATTATTTCTGATCTGATTTCCTCTACACCTTCCTGCAGTTGTTTCTTTACTTCAGATGCTATTATCTCAGAGATTTCAGGTGTGTAATTTCCAATTTCTGCTATGCTATTGTCTTTTGTATTTGTTCTGGGTGGGCTCAGGGCCAGAGAGTACATTTTGCTTCTTCTCTTTGTCATTTTTTATAGGTCTGCCTTCTGACCTTTGGTGTAGAGCTTTGGTATAACTTTTACCTTAGCACCAGGTCTGGATCTACCAAGTTCAAACACATCTTGGCTACTGCACTCCACTTCTTCCTGCTGCTTCCCTTGGAGGTGAACCTGTGTGCCTCTGTGGCAAGATGTTCTGCTCCTGGATCAGCGGGAAGGGTCTTGCCTCTATCCTCTCTGTAGTTATTTCTGCTGTAGGGTCCCACACTGGACACACTGGGCCTGGTCTCTAGGTTGAATAAGGGTTGGGGGTGGCACAGGTGGTCTATTCACACACATGAGTTCTTGGTCGAATCTATAAAATTAAGAGTTGAAAGACAGCCATTACTTGGCATGTGTGGATCTCTGGGTTTGATTTCCCTGCACCAGAAATAAAAACAGATATCAGAACTGTCCTGAAAAGAATGTTTTCAGTCACACCTTGAATGTATTTTTTTCCTTTATTTGATGGAATTTGGTTTATCAGCTGGGCATAGTGGTACATACCTATAATCTAAGCACTCTGGGAGACCAAAGCAGGAGGATCACAAATTCCAGCCCAGCTCAGGCAATTTAGCAATTCAGTGAGACCTTGTCTCAAATTTAAAAAAAAAAAAAAAACCTTACAAAAAGGACTAAGAACATAGCTCAGTGCAAAGACCCTGGGTTTAATCCCAGCAGCACACACACTGAGAATTTATCATAGGTCCTATGCTGGAAGTAGCAAGCACACCTATAAAGTCTATGAATGAGAAAAACTTATTAGAGGTCATGGTAAATTTTAATTTTCAAAAACAGCTGAAGCTACATCAACTTTCTATTGCCTTTTAGAATCTTTTTTTTTTTTTTTTTTGTGGAACTGGGGATTAAACTCAGGCCCTTGTGTTTGCCAGGAAAGTGTTAATTCTACTGAGCTATCTCACTAGCCCCTGGCTTTTTAGAATCTTTTAGAAGTATTTATCTATCAAGAGGTAGAGGGCAATTCCCCTCTTGAATCTGGTGAATTTGTGCTGGACTCACAATTTATAGGATGTGAGGAAATGACACTGCTTGGCCTCTGAAGTTAGGTCCTGAGGGGATGCAGCCTCCTGAGGATTGTCCCTTGAAGTCCACCATGCTGTGAGGCATAGAAACAGCCACCAGTCAGAGCTGGAGTCAGCAATCTTAGGCAATCCAGACTTCAAGTGACTCCAGCCACAGCTGTTGTCACCCCTCACCTGTGCCTATTTGGAATTTCTGACTCACAGAATCTGTGAACATAATTGAATGGTTGCTATGTGGGGTCACTTAGGTTTTAGGTGGTCTTTTACATGGCTAAAGTAGGTAAATCAGAGCTTTCCCCAATTTACTAACAATTCTAAAATATTACATTATATTGACAGTGAAGAGGAAAGAAGCTATCAATAATTATTATTGATAATCAATAATTTTAAAACATTATCAACCAAACTAAAGGAAAGATAGCTACCTACTGCGCAAAAAGAAAGTGGCATCACAAAATTGGCATGGAGGAAAGGTACCTTAGGACGATGCAGCCTAACAGTGAAGGACAAGGGGAGCTGGAGAAGGGAAGCTGGCTTTTGAGTAGTACAAATACCATGGTGAGGGGTTTTCCTTAAGTTTTGTAATGTTCTAGCATTCTTCAGCTTTTTAAAAAGTTGTAACATGTGATCTCATTGCTCTAAATAAATACTCCCTTTCATATCTGGTTTGGTATCAAGTTGTATAAACTTCAGGCTCCATAGAACATGGTCCCTGTGCCACACTGTTTAAAGGGCTTTCATATGTACAACACCTCACTTCACCTGTCAAGCTCTGTGAAGCACTTGCCTTTCTTTACCTTCATTTTGCAAGTGAGAATACAGGCAGGAATTGGTTGAAGAATCACTTCCACATCACCTAAAAATGTATTCCAAAGACTGTGATCTTATCCACCACCTGCAATGTGATCTACCCAGGGATAGCACAGGCCAGAGGGACCACCAGAGACTCCCTGGATCAAGCCTTTCCTGAGGAGGGAGATCTGGCCCTGAGCTTTTCAGTTGGGCACCCACTCTTTCCCACTTACTTTAACTCCAGTAAAGGAAGGCTCAGTGACTCCCCTAGAGCAGCACTCAATGATGGTGTCACAGAAGAAAAGAAGCAGTTGACATGGCTGAGAGAGGAGAGACAGGCGATGCCTGGCTGAGCCTGTTTCAGACAAATTCCATGTTGCAAGATGGTGTGAGGGAGGGATGACACATGCTGCAGTGTTCCTAGTCACCGTCTACGCTGAGGGCACAGGCAGATCTGTGCGCTTGCCTCAGAGGAAGTAGTTACTCACTGTACTGACAAGTGAGAAAGGACCACTTCCTGTCCAGAAAAAGCCATCCAGCCCTTTCCTCCTCGTAGACTACTAGCAATTTCCATTAGAAATACTTCTCTCTCAGCAAGGGGCAGGAGATCATCTGGCCAGGCCAGGCGACAAGGATTTGTTGGGCATTTACCATGTAGGGAATGAAGATGGGGACCTCCTGCCTGGCAGCTTCCCACCCACTATCTACTGCTTATGCCTCAGTTAGGGGAGATGCCAGTGTTTTGGAACCTGGGATGTCACCAGCAGGCCCGAATGTGGGGACAGACATCTCATCCAGAGTATTTCAAAAAAAAGCCACAAAAGAGCTGTAACAAATGTCACTCAGTAAATTGCCTGTTTGCAGGCAGTGTATGTGTGTGTTTGAAGATATGTAAGCTTTGGGTCATACAAGAGAACCATGTCTCACAAGCCATGAGCAGCCACCCTTGGTACTGCCCTGCTCTTCTCATCTGGCTGTCTTCATCTTTGGAGGACTTTCCCCACCCCCACTCCACCCTATGGGTCTTTTCCTAATCTTTGTAAACACTGGAAATTTACATTTATTATATTTTTAATTTATATTTTAGTTAATATAAAATTAATTTGAAGTTTTTATACCCTTCCAAAATATACACCAAACTTAACTGTTTTAAGTATGCAAGAGGTCTAATGATTTTTATTTCTGCAGGATAGTTGACCAAATAGAAAGAAATCTTCCTCTAAACTCCAGTGGGACCCCCACACCCCCAGATTTGGCAAGAGAGAGTCTCCCAAGCCTCTAGTCCAGAGTTTCCTACCACTTGCTTGTGGCCAGGAGTTTTTGGGGAGTTTCACCCTCTCCTTTCCATATAGCACTGACACAGGTGAAATGCAATGGCTTTCCTGTGAACACCCACAAACCATCTACCAGTGACCTGCTTGCTTGAGTTTAAAAGGGACCTGGGGTTCACTCGGGTCACCCGCAGGATCAGGGCCCAGAGGTGCAGAATGCCTTTGTCCCTGCATCTGAGGAAGGATCAGGAATTCAGAGCAGCCGCCCTCCACTCTCTCAGATTTAACTATCAGCCACTGATACTGAACAGACTGTGGAAAGTGGAGGTTCAGCTGGGTGTGGTGGTGCACACCTATAACAATATTAGGGAGCCTAATGCAGCACATGGGAGGCTGAGGCAGAAGGATCACCTCGAGTCCAAGGCCATCCTGGGCTACAGAAACCTTATCTCATAAAAACAAGGATAAATAAGTTAATTGGGCCATAAAAGAAATATTAAAAGAGGAAGAGGATGAAGAAAAAATGATGAAACTGATGATTACTTATACATTTCTGGTAGGGAGCTTGTTAGTGATAGTACTGTCTTAGTTACTTTTTACTTGTTGCTGGGACAAATACCCGACACTCAAAATGAAGGAAAGAAAGGTTTATTTAGCTCACAGTTACTGGAGGTTTCAGTCCATTCTCAGCTGGATCCAAGGCAGAGAGGCACAATGCAGAGGCCAGCAGTTCATGGTGGTGGAACAGCAACAAAATGGTGACAGAGACAACTGACCAACTAGGGGAGCAGAGAACAACAACGTGAGTCTGCCTCTATATTACATTCAGGTTCTCTGCCTTAGGGTATCCGACTTAGGTTACACCCATAATCCCAGAAGTACTCAGACCCATAATCCCATCAGTACTAAAATACATAATCTCAGTGGATCATGAGTCAAGCCTCAAACTCTAGAAGTCCCCGCCCCATGGTTGCATGAGGCTTTAGAGGGACAACTAGACATAAACGATAACAGTAACATAGAAAACTAAGCAAATGGATGTGCCAGCCCTGCCCCCGGAGCAGGGCTGAGATGTCAATGGAGATTGGGCGTGGTGGCATGTACCTGTAATCCCAGCTCTTGGGAGGCTGTAAACAGATGGATCACTAGAGTCTGATCTAGTAGTGAGATCCTGAACACCCTGTAGACCCTTCCCTAAAATATAAAGAAAGAAAGAAAAGAAAGCCAAGCAAATGGAAAAATGAGGTAATTACTATCTCTAAGGAAAACTAAAAGTTAAGAATAAAAGAAACATACTTGAATTATGTTACACAATCACGACAATATAAACAAGAGTTATTTACCCAAAAGTTGTACTATAACAATATTAGGGAGTATATAGCTGAGAATGGACTGAAACCTCCAGTAAGTGTGAGCTAAATAAACCTTTCTTTCCTTCATTTTGAGTGGAGGATGGAGAAGGTAAAGAACTATGAAAAAATCAGAAAGTAATAGGAGTATGATATTTAGAAATCTGGAGATCCATACAGAAATAACTAAAAGGATTCAAAGAAGTTGCTATTAGATGAGTAGATGGAAGCAGAAAACTAAGATGGTTTCATTAAAAGCTTTATAAAATAATTTTTCTTAAGATAAGTAATGGAGTGGGACTGGGGAGATAGCTCCGAGGCACAAGTGCCTGTGTGGCAAGTGCAAGGTTGTGAGTTCAAACCCCAGTTCCGGGGGAAAAAAAAAAAAAAAAAAAAAAAGTATTTGGGGCTGGGGAGATAGCTCCGAGGCACAAGTGCCTGCTGGGCAAGTGCAAGGTCGTGAGTTCGAACCCTGGTCCCACAAAAAAAAAAAAAAAAAAAAGATAAGTAATGGATAACTGTAATAAAAATTGAAATTAAGAGCCACAGAAGAACCTGCCCCACAAGCTCAAGGAAACAGGTTCTATCCCTGGTACTGGGTCCCGGGGTCAACAATCTGGCCTCTGAAACTGGGCATGGTGGGGCATACCTATAATCCCAGCACTGGGGAGGCTGAGACAGGAGGATTGCTATGAGTCTGAGCTGCACCAAATATATACATACATACATGATGTTTTTAAAAATTAAAATTAAACTGAGCGTGGCAGTGTCAGAATGGGCTCTAAAGGGAGTTCAAGATTAGACTGAACTTACTTCCAGAAAATAAAATAATTAAACTGAAGTTTCAAAGAGAATTATTTGGCTTTCTGTACTGCTGAAGCAGGGGTCACACAGCATTTTTCTTGATTTCCACCATAATGGAAAGGGAAATTTCACAGAGCTGGCAAGATGGCTCAGCAGTGCCTACTAAGTGCCTACTAAGGCAAGCTTAGGCAACCCCAGGGACTGCAGTTTGATCCCCCACACCACATGCTGTGCTAGCCCCACCTCCAGAGCAGGCTGAGCCAGCCATAATAAACAAACAAATAAATAAATAAATAAATAAATAAATAAATAAATGGAAACTTCACAATGTCCAGAACCTTTGATGTCCTGCAAATGAAGGAGGAGGATGTTCTCAAGTTCCTTGCTGCAGGACCACTTAGGTGGCACCAACCTGGAGTTCCCGATGGAGCAACTTAGCTACAAAAGGAAAAGTTATGGAATCTACATCATAAAAGCCAAGTCTGAAGCAGACTTGGAAGAAGCTTCTAGTACCAGCCTGAGCCATAACTGCCATTGAAAACCCTGTGGACGCTGGCTGTCATCCTCTACAATACCGGTCAGCCGGCTGTGCTGAAGCTTGCCACTGTTCGGAGCCACTGTTATCGCTGGGCGCTTCACTCCTGAGACCTTCACTAACCAGATCCAGGCAGCCTTCTGAGAGCAACGTGTTCTGGTGGTTACTGACCCCAGGGCTGATTACTAGCCCTGCAGTGAGGCATTTGACGTCAATCTGCTGACCATTTCTCTGTGCAACACAGATTGCCCTCTGCGCTATGTGGACATTGCCGTCCCGTGCAACAATAAGGAAGCTCACTCTGTGGGTCTGATGTAGATGCTGGCTGGGGAAGTGCTGCGCATGCATGGCACCATCTCCCGTGAACACCCAGGCACCATCTCCCGTGAACACCCATGGAAAGTCACGCCTGATTTCTACTTCTACTGAGATACTGAAGAGATTGAAAAGGAAGAGCAGGCTACTGCTGAAAAGGCTGTGACCAAGCAGGAATTTCGAGGTAAATAGACTGCACTGGCTCCTGAGTTTACTGCTGCTGGTAGCAGACTGGTCCGAAGGCATGCAAGTGCCCCTTGTGCCCATTCAGCAATGCCCTAGGGAAGACTGGATGCTCAGCTAGCCACAGAAGATTGGTCTACAGTTCCCATTGTGAAGGCCACTAAGTGGGTGGGAACCACCACCGAACAGTCTTGAGCCATTCTGCAGACATTTACCTAAATTCACTATATATATGGAACTCATTATGTACATGCACATGAAAATGTGGATGTTTTGTCACTAACAATAACCCACGTACAGCACACTTTACAGATAATCGGCCTTCTGCGGGGGTGGGTGGGGTGGGGTGATGACTGCAGAAGGTAGCTCGGAGTAAGCTCTGCCCTCTTGCAGTGCCGCTCTGGGAGGGGCCACAGCCACAGGAAATATGTGAAGGACAGCACTAGCAAGTTCCACCACTGGTTCTGAGACTTCCTGCTCGCATCGAGACATTCAACAAAGTCCCAAATGAGACAATGCAATGCCACGCCTTTTTCCAAAGGAAATTTCTTTCTCTGCATTTCTTATTTCCCTAAGTAGCAGTAACATCCATCCAGTTGTCCAATGGATTAGTCAGGATTTTTGTACTTGCAAATGTCAGAAACGGAACACCAACTGGCTTAAACATAATGCATGGAGAAAACCAATTCATGGAGTTCCATGAAGTTCATGGGAAACCTTGGGGAAAACCTAGGTTCAAATCCTGCTTGAAATGTGACTTGGATAGTATACTTAAATTACCTAAAGAATGTGGATAATAGCAGTATGGGGCTATGAAATGAGTTAGCCTGGTAAAGTACTCAGAACAGCAGCTGGTGCACAGCTAATAATAAATATAGACTGCACTGGCTCCTCAGTTCATTGCTGCTGGTCGCTGACTGGTCTGAAGGCATGCAGGTGCCGCCTGTGCCCATTCAGCACTGCCCTAGGGAAGACTGGATGCTCAGCCAGCCACAGAAGATTGGTCTACAGTTCCCATTGGGAAGGCCACTGAGTGGGTGGGAACCACCACCGACATGCTATTATTCAAAATCATTGGAAGGGGAGAAAATTCATCCTGGACACAGAGAACAAAAGGTTAAAAAATATTAAAACCTCTGAGGAAGAAGAGATAAGTTGCTTACAGACTACCAGCCATCAGGCTAGAGTAGGCTTCTCAATAGTAGAAACCAGAAAAAAAGAAATCTCATAAATGCTGAGAGGAAAAGCTTCATCAGCTGAGAATTTTACATCCAGCCAAATGATTACCAAGACTAAGCACTATCATTTCAACAAGAGCTGCAGGTTTACAGCCATAAACCCTACCAGCCACTTGTAAATTTTTACTCCAGGAAGAAGGAAATAGAATAGATGATGCCATGCAAGATGTCCTGATAGCTTAAGTCATTAAGGATGTGGTAAATTAAACACTGACTATAAAAGTAATGGTCGTGGTGATGACTAATTTGAGGAATCAGAAGTTAAAGGAGATGAGACATCAAGCAATGCCAAGTCAAGCAGGGAGACACAATGGAGCTAAGTAGTCAAACCACTGATCTTGGAGTAGGTCAGAGATTCACCTTAAATTTTGTTGATTTAAATAAACAGGTTGAAGTTTAGCCTTAAAAATTAATAAAATAAAGCAATAGTGAGAGAAAAAATAAGGAAAAAATTCTAAGAAGCAGCAGGCTGAGTAGAGAGCACAAAATAAGATAGTAAGAACAAACACAAATAAATCAGTAATTAAAATGCATGGTGGTCAATTGAAGGGCCATCGCATGATGTTGTATATTCATTATGGAGAAAGATGCCTCAAGGGCCAAAAGGTAGTAGTGATCTCACTCACCACTGCTTTGAGGGACCCAGAATGTGTGGTTCCCTCACCGGAGACATTAGGCTGTGTAGTCTGGAGGTCCTGGCTCCTGGCCAGGAGTAGAGAAGACCATCTATCTGAACACAACAGTAAGAAGTCCATTAACCTAAGGTGAACCTAAGGTGGCTGCTGCCTGGTCACTTTGGGGTCCTCATACTGGTAGAACTCTGGGCAGAGGGAAGAATTACTGTGCTGCAGGAGGAACTGACTCTGGTCACCAGAATCAAACAGAGCTGCTGCCATGTAATGAATAGAATCATGGGAACAGGGAGGGGGAGAGATATATTTGGTTCCCAGGTGATCATCTGCAGTTTGGTGCCAATTTTTCATTGTGAAATGGGTAAACAGCCACGGGGCTCTGATAACAGCATGTAACCAGATCTCTAGCACACTCCGCCCAGGATCTAGATCACCCCATCCCTAAAGTCACATGGATCCACAAAAGTGCTAGCTGAGCAGTGGGAGAACCTGGAATGAGTAAACCCATAGACACAGTACATGTTGTCCATTTAGCTGGCATACAATGTCTCTTCCAGGACAGAGGGGTCCTAGTCAGTTTGCTATGAAGACGTAGCTGTGTTCCTTGGTACCAGCAACCATAGTGTCTGGCAGGTCAGACACTGAGCAGTGGTAATAGCTAAGTCAGTCTTAGAAATAGGAAGTCTGTGCTGTTGGGCCCTTGCATCGTCTCCACCTCTGTTGCCTTCCTGGGATCCACTAAGAAGTTCACTTTACAAGAATCTGGATGGTCAAGGACATGGCTGACTGACAGAAATATCACAACTGTGGGGGCAGGGAGACAGCTCAGCAGACTAAGCACCTGCCTGGCAAGCACAAGAACCCAAGTTTGACCCTTGGTATTGGATGCCTTGCTGGCCACTGAAACCAGGAGTGGTGATACACACCTGTAATCCTAGTGCTGAGGAAGCTGTGACAGGAGGATCACTATGAGTCTAAGCTATGTAGTGAGACCCTGTACCATATAAATAAAAGATTTTAAAACATGGAAGAAAGAGAGAGAGAGAGAGGAAGGAAGGAAGGGAGGGAGGAAGGAAGGAAGGAAGGAAGGAAGGAAGAAAGGAAGAAAGAAAGAAAGAAAGAAAGAAAGAAAGAAAGAAAGAAAGAAAGAAAGAAAGAAAGAAAGAAAGAAAGAAAGATTACAGGTCAGCTGGCCCACCTGGTTGCCTGGCACTTCCTCTGCAGAAGGCAGGTACTGCCATTCAAACAGAGGGCTCACCCTGAGCACTCAATGAGTTTATCCACACCTCATCACTGATCTCCTTGCTCCCGCCTTTCTTTCATCCAGGTTTTAGCCTTGCTCATGTGCTGTGGCTCCACACAAAGATGCCCAGCTGGCAGCAAGTGGAAGCTGATCCCCAGCTCTTCTCCAGCTTCTTCCCCTGGCAGTTCCACAGGCTGACCCAAAATGAGGAGCATATTTCACGTTGTGTGTGCCCAGAAGTGTCTCCAGGCCAGAGGAAAATGGCTCTATAATCTGCTTTTGATGGGGTGTTCTGTTGAGTTCCCCCAAAGCACACTGTGTGCTCATTTGACAGGAGAAAAACAAGATGGTCCTATGATAAACCATAAACTTTTTTTTTTCATTTTAGTCAAAAAGGGCCAAGGAGATGGCTCAGCAGCATAAGTGCCTACATGACAAGCACAAGGTCCTGAGTTCACTCCCCAGTACAAAAAAAAAAAAAAAAAAAAGCCACATTTTAGCCAAAAAATCAAAATTCTTATTATCCAGAAGGGGAAATTTATTGAAGGATCTATGAGAGTTGGGACAGCTTCCTCTATGTGGCTCCCAAGATGGCCCTGTCCAATCCCACAGAGTTTAATATGTAGGGCAAATTTAATATAAAGAATTATGG
>PVJA010002574.1:51217-105279 GCA_004027025.1 Myocastor coypus
GCCCGGCGGGATGGCTCAGTGGTCTAAAGCCCCTGCTTGGGAAAGCTTGGGCGGCTTCAGGGACCGTGGTTCGATCCCCGGCACCACATGCTGCGCCAGCCCTGCCCCCGGGGTGGGCTGAGCCAGCCATAAAAATGAGTGAATAAACAAAGGTTCTGAAACAAGAAAAAAATAAATAAATAAAATTAAAAAAAAAAAAAAAGAATTATGAACTGTGATTAAAAAAATAGCATAAGATATAAAGAGACTTCATATGATGCCACAGAGCTGAGAAACAGTCCCTAAGGAAGGATGGGCACCCTGTTGGAGCAGACAGGTGGCCCCTCTGGGTTGCTTGGGACAGTTCTGGTCTGCAGTGAAGCAAGCAGCAGGCCACACCTCTAGAGCTTGTAAAACAGGCAGCAGCTTGGGGTGCAGGTATGCTGATGGGGCAGAGTCTGGCACCCAGGGAGGTAGACAGAGATCCCTCAGAACATGAGGGTTACATGGGGGCTTCAGTGAGAGTCCAGGCCACTCTGCAGGACAGGCAAGAAGCAGACCATCAGCAAATAGAGGTGTGGGTATGCAGCAGGGCCTGGTCGTTGGTCTCTGATAACCCTTTCGAGAGGCTCAGGCTGTAAAGACCTTGTCCAAGCCTGTGGCCTCTGTGGTGTACGGGATTCAAACCAAATAGAGATCAAGACCAGAACAGATTAGAATTTAGAGAGCCTTTATTAGCCAGTCCTGTGGCTAGCCAGCCACATTCCACTCAAGAAGGCATTAAGCAACCACCCCAAGCAAAGCTGAGTTCAGTCCTTTGTAGCAAGCATTGTTAATACAGCTGCAAGCTGTTGACAACTAGGAAATTTTCCCAGTTTTTAGTGATAAGCGGAACTTGCCCTAGATGGGGCCTGTTAAGCACAAGATACAGTTAGGGTGGAAACACATCAGCTGTATACAACACTAGCAGGCTGAAGGATCTGCACTTGAACGAGGAAGCGACACTTAAAGAGCTAGAGCTCCTGCCAGCTTTGCCCAATAGAAAAATAGCAAGAGCCACATTGATTTTAACCCAGCTACTTTCCTGCCAGGCTGAAGCCCCATCCCTCTGGAAAGTATAGGAGACTCTCTGCTTCTTCCTCCAAGGGGGAACATACAGGATGTTGTTTCTCACAGGGCAGAGGTGTAGAAGGGGCACTGGAGTCTGACAGGCAGCACATGGATTGGGCAGGGCACCCAGACTTCCTAACCACCACAGCTCTATAGTTACAATCGCCTCACTCTGAGTCTCAGCATCAGCCTTAGATGGTTCCCACCTGCTGAGCAACAAAGTTACATATTCTGTCCATCCCCACCATCTAGGCCTGGTGGCCTTTCTAGGACTTCCTGTATGCATTTTCTTAAACTCCATCACTCCCTTTGTCTGTCTCCCAGTGAAGAACGCACAAGGCTTTGACTGGTCAACCAGATGCAACCCAACTTTAGCTGTATTGTGCAGCACCTGTGCCATTGGCCTCCCCAACACACCCCAGCCCTGCCCTCCTCCCCACTGTTCCTAACTAGGGCCACCTAGTAATGAGGCAATTTGGGAGAAGAGGTTAGAGGAAGCCATGGGCTACAGACAGAGTAAGGATCCCTGCATCACAGGGAAGCATTTTCTTCCCTGACACTAGGTTCCAGAACATCCAACCAGTGGCCCAGATGCTCCCTTATTCATCCACACTTCCTGAAGCCTTGGGATCCTCCAGCCCAAGCAGTGCACTTCTGCCCTCTAACAGTCAAAGCATTCTGAGCAGTTGAGAACATCAGCACTGCAGGCGGACACAGGCATGTTGGCAAGTCTTGGACCACCTTGTCCCTCAAGGGTCTCTGACCTGGGCTCCAAATAACCTTTCATTTACAATTTCCAGGGGTCACATGGCCCCTCAGTTTGCCTTCTGAGAGCACAGGTCAGAAACACTAGTCTAGACACAGCTCAGGCTAGGTTCCTGAAGCAAAGCCTCCTCCCACATGTGAAGCCTGCAGGTTGTTTGAGGTGCCTCTTGCAAGTGGATGAAGTAGGCTGAGTTGAGCTTTGTGTGAGGCCTGTAGCCACCTCACTGCTGGTCCCTTAACACGCTGTGACTGAAGGTATCCAGATAGACCTGTCATGACCAGCTTGTGTCATAGGATAGCACTCTTATCCATGTGGCCCTCACATTAGCAGGCAGCTGGGGGAGAATGGTGAGAGCGCTGTCAGCACATGGTCCCTCTCACCACTTGGATGATTGAGGGGTGCCCAGTGTCCCATTCAGGAACACAGAGCACAGCAGCTATGGCAGGGGCCTTGCCTGAGGCAAAGCTCTCTGCTAGCCCCTATGCCCTGCCACAGCCCTGGCTGCTGCTCCAGTTCATACCCAGGTTTTGACAGAGACACCTGCTCCCAGGTGGTGGCAACAAGGATCACACTGGACCTTACATCTTGCAATGACAGTGAGATGTGAGACCGCTCCCTCCATGTGGCTCCCACAACGGCCCTTGTCCTCCACCTCTTCTAGGCCAGTCAGTACCAGCAGGAATCTCTGACCCAACTTGTAAATGACCACCCAGGCCTGGGCCTGTGGTGGGGACATGAGGCCAGTGGATGCAGGAGGTGCAACTGACAAGCCAAAAGTGCAACACAATGAGTGCCTGGGGGTCCTTGGCCAGAAGGTAGATGTCCCCACCTAAGGAAGGGCTGAAACCTGGAGAATGGTCACTCTGGCCACACTAGCAGCCACCCCTGCCCTGGCAATCTGGAAGGATCAACACTCAGCCTGAGCCAGGCTGCCCTGAACATACCTTCCAGGGAGGGAACGTGATGAGGACCAGGTCATTTAGGACCAGCCAGGGGGCTTTCTTCCCAGCTGGGAGCATTAGTACTAGGTAACAAATTAGTACCAAGAGTAAAGTACCCACCAGAGCAAAGGCCACCAGCCTGCTGCCCAGTGTGCTCAGCATGGTCCATACCTAGTACTAGTTAATTTTTTTTTCAGTTTTGGGTGGCTGAGGCAGGAAGTTTGCAAGTTTGAGCCCTTTGTGTTTGAGACTGTCTCAAAATAAAATATAGGAGCCGGGCATGGTAGAGCATGACTGCAATCCCAGCAGTTGGGAGGCTGAGGCAGGAGAATTATTTTGAGTTTAAGAACAGCCTAGGCTACATAGTGAGTTCAAGGCCATCTTGAACTGCATAGCAAGACCCTGTCTCAAAAAGAGAAAAATAAATAAATAATAAAAAATAGAAAATAAAAGGCTGATAAGGTAGCTTGGCATGAAGGCCCTGAGTTCAATGCCAAGCACTTTATTTTTTATTTTATTTTATTTTTTGTCTTTTTGAGGCAGGGTCTCACTATGTAGTTGAGGCTGGCCTTGAGCGCACTTTTGTAGCCCAGGCTGGTCTTGAACTCACATCGATCCTCGTGCCTCAGCCTCCTGAGGGCTGGGATTACAGGCATGTGCCACCATGCCCAGCTCTAATGCCAAGTACTTTAAAAAAGAGAGTTAAACAGAAACTCCAAAAGATAAGTAGAAGGCACAGATGAAGATCCTATTCATGGGCTGAAAAATAATCCAGTCATGCTGAGAAACCCACCCCCACAGCAGGGTACAATGAAGAATTATTAAATGAAAGTTAAGGGACACAGAGCAATGATCTGGATATTCGTATTTCCATGTAATAGGAATTCCAGAAAGAAATAATGAACAGCAAATAATTTCTTCAGCTTCAGAAAGTATATTACCACAATCTAGAATGGATTCATGCAGTTATATAGAAAGTATGTCTCAAGAAAATTGACAGGAAGAGTCATTGGAATCCTAGAGACTGAATGTATGATTCTCAAGACAGCAGAGAATGCAGGAAGGATAGCTGAGTCTTTGCTCTGGCTTGGGTATGGTGTTGATATTTAATGCCCAAGGTGAGTTATTAAGAAGGTGAAAACTTAAGTCTGATCCCAGTGTTTAGAGGGTCTTTGGGGAACCGACTGAAACTAGATAATATCATTGAATGAAACCCCGAAGATCAAATCCTAGTGGCTTTATAAGGACAGACCAGGAAGGCTGTACCTATATATATGTACTGCTGCATTCTGCTGTGTGACGCTCTGCACCCCCTCTGCAAGACACTATCACCTGGTGGGGTGGCCTGGAGGTCCTTGTATCTCTTGAATCATGAGGCAAAATAAACCTCTTTCCTTTATAAAGCAGCCTGCTTCCTGTGTTGCTTCATAGCATGAAAAACAGATGAATACAATTAAAAAGCAGGAAAGGGGAAGGGGAGAAGACACACAGCAAACAGAAAAAAGTGATCTCAAGACTCCGACTTACACTGAAACTCCTGCAAAGGATGATTAGTTTGGATGGTAATACAAGAGGAGAGGTGAGGTGCAGGTTTCACAGGCCTTTAGAGACCTGGAGTTACATGGAATAATCCCAGAGGAGTTTAGGGAGCCAGAGAGGAATGGGAATATGAAGAGACAGAGGACCTGAGGTGCCAGTAGATGACAAGAAAAGCAGAGGAGGCTTCAGGTACCAGCCAGAACCAGGTGATAGACAGGCAAAGGGGTGCCCAGGCCTTATGGCAGAAGCCTCTCAGCCCAGGTCTAGAGTGGAAGCCACGTGGTAGGAGTGAAGAAGGAATGTGCCCCACAGCGGATCAACAGAGCCAGCTCCCAGGGTGATCCATCATGCAGCTCTGTGAGGCCCATCCCTGAGTCAGGGTGGAGACCAGGAGGACTCATAAACCCAGCACATCAGCCAAAGCCTTTCTCAATATCAACCACGAACTTCCCTTCTACCCCTGTTCAAACAGACAAGAGCTACTGCAGCCCACTCTAGCAAAACCAGACACAGCCTGATGCCACAGGAGGAAACATTAGAGACAGATTCAAGGCTCTAAACCATGAGCTTTCAACTCCATAAGTACTGGTGATGATTTGGGGACAGCAGTAGTGACAAGGGCTGCAGCAGATGCTCCCAAGGAAACCCGCACTGCTGAGCAGAGAGGCAGACAGGTAGCAGTGTAGAGGAGGCAGAGAAAGGAGCCAGGCTGCTGTGTCCCATGCCAGTGAAGAGTGCTGGCTCTGCCCTCACTGCCATGTCAGCCAGAGGGTTTTGGGTTCCAGGCCAGGCTGGGCAGGGGACATGGCCAGGTAGGTCCCTGACTGCTCTCCTCCAGCTAGGAGCCAGAACTAGAACTCTGCTTGTTTTATTTATTTATTTATTTATTTATTTATTTATTTATTTTTCTATTTTAGAAACTGGGAATTAAATCCAGGTCATTCAGCTACGTCCCCAGCCTTCTTTTTTTTTTTTTTTGAGGCAGGGTCTTATTAAGGCATCATTAAATTGCCCAGCATGCTGGGACTACAGGTGTGTGACCACACTCCATCTATGCCAGCTAATCTCAGCTGTCACCTGGGCTGGATTAGAAGACTCCTGGAGAAGTGACTGGAGACTGAGGGCACTAACCTCATGAATAGGTTAACCCATTAGGCAGTGAGGCCTACTGGAAAGTGGGTCACAAGAATGTGCCCTTGGGGACTGTATCCATTCCCTCTCCCAGTTCATCCCCTGCCTCCTAGATCTCCTCCACCACATCCTTCCACTATGGTTCTGCCTTGGAGCCTGATCACCATTGAACCAAAGCCTTGGGCCAAAGTTAAGCCTCTACTCCAATAAGTGGTGGTATCAAGTTCTTTGTCCTAGGGATGAGAACAGTAATGCAAGCCTCTTCTTCCCCAAATTAGGCCAAGGAAGTTTTCCTGATGGAGAGGAGCTGTACGTCTCCTCAGGTCCTGGAGAGCATGCTTGTGTCCACAAGGGAAGAAGGGCCAGTTGAGTAGGTGGCCTGGCCACTGCAGGGCCTTGGGGCCTCAGCACAGGGTTAGGGTATGGTAGGAGGATAGGCCTGCAGAGGGCCTGGCCAGGACAAATCTTCTCCTCTTAGGCCTAAAATCTTTCCACACTGGAGAGGCTTTCAGTATTTGGAGGATTCCCTAAATGGTCCTCCAACAAGCATGGGACAGCAAGAGACAGACAGAGAGAGAGAGAGAGAGAGAGAGAGAGAGAGAGAGAGAGAGAGAGAGAGAGAGGTAAACAGGGCACCAGCTCTGTCTAAAGAGGCAGGAACCCATCTGTTATCATTCTGCCACTGACAAATAGGTGCTCCCTCCTAGCAAGCCTGGGAATTTACTCCTGGGAGTGGTGGCACCGTGCTTCCATGAGGCAGCAGCTGTACAGGAGACCACGGAATGTGGCCCAAGTATAGAGAGCAGAACATTGTGCAGCCCTGGCTGGGGTCCAGCCAGGACAGGCTGCCACACTACAGATATCAGAAGGATAAGCAGGGAAGGGTGTTGAGCATGAAGGAGGGACAAGGGACTAGAAGGTGGAGAATCAGAGCTGGACATGGAGTCACTGACACAGGCTGGTGAGCCACATGGAACCTCTTTATTCTGGATAGTACCAAGCCCATGGGGAGGGGGCAGAGTCCAGAGGCCACTACAAAAATCGCAGCAGATGCCTGCGCAGTGGTCACCAAGAGAGGGTACCTCACACCTCAGCAAGGCTCTGGTTACCTGCATCCTCTGAGGGCCTTATGGGTCCATGTGAACCTTGTGGAGACACTGCCTGCATCCCTAGAGTGCCAGAGGGATATGCTGCCCCATCTTCTTCAAGAAACACAATGGGAGGCCCCAGCCCAAAGCTGAGCTGCTGCAGGTCTGTAAAACTTTTAGGCTTGGAGGATCTCAGAGCAGCTGCTGAACAGGGAAGAAGCAGAAGGGTCCACCCACTTATTGCTTGCTCAGAGTGCTGGCTTTGAGCCCTGAATCTCTCTGTTCTGTAGTTCTGACTCCCTGGTCAGGCCCCGGCCAAGGTCCCTGCTGCCTCCGACACAGAGCTAGCTGGAAGGCACGCTTCACAGTCTCTGCATTGTTCAGAACAGTGTAGCGGCTCAGGGCCACCAGCCGGTCAAACTCTTCAAGTTCATAAGTGAAATTCATCATGCCATAGGGAGTGTCTGGTCCGTTGATGGCAAAGTCCCCGAAGGCCTTCTCCATAGCTGTTTGCCGCTCCACACCTGGAGATGGGGCAAGGCTGGGGCACTCCAAACTCCAGAACTCCAGAACTTCCCCAGAGCTGACAGCCCTAAACCCTTCCCATATCTCAGGCCCATCTGGAGATGACCCATGTGTACAACAAGGGCCTACAAGTAGAGGATGACTGGTGACATTCAGCTCAGCACCCCTCAGGAGACACACTCTGACACACTGTCTAGGTAGACTCTAGGGGGTCCATGCCTGGAACAGCATCCCAGCACTCCCAGACTAGCTCTGTAGGTCAGACCCAAGCCCAGGATTCCCTCACCTGGGGCCACGTGTGTGCGGAAGGTGCGGTTGACAAGTGGGAAATGTAGCACGATGGGTGTTTGGGGGACCTCGGCCTCCACAAACAGGTAGCACTCTCCAGGCTCTGCCATGTCCTCAGGACCCACCTCGATCTTGGGGAAAGGGATTCCCCGGTCCAGGCAGTACTTCTCTGTCATCTGTAAGACCTGGGCAAGGATGGGAGCTGCTGGCCCTGCCTGCTCCATCCTAGATTCTTATAGGTAGGTGACATTGCCCTTCCTGGCCACATTCAATTCATCAAATATAAATAGGAATAACTACCTAATGCGACATAGGAAATTGCCATACACAGTAATGGCCAATAATCAATAACCAATGCCCCAGAGCCACTGGCATTGCCACCCCTCCCTGGCACAGTCTGCCCTTCTCTGATCCCTCTCTGCTCCCTATTGGGGGCTAACTACAATTTCATAAACTTGACACAATGGTTGCAAGGTCAGTGCTAGACGAGACTTCATCAGTCCTCCAACCCCAGGTGCTCATTGGACCCAGGAGGACCAACAAAAAAGAGGAAGCACTGCTCCAGTGGCACGAAGAACCCACATCTGGAATGGCACTGGTCACTGCCTGACAGTTGGAGGGAGTCACTGCTGAAGTCTCCTGAAGGAGCCCCATGACCCTATTGTTACCATAGTAACAAAGGATAGCAAGATGAGGTTGGGGAGTCCCATGACAAATGGGCAGATCTGAATGCGCAGCTGGAAGATGTTGGCCCCCTGTGCCTCCTCGCACCCACTGCCCCAGAAACTCTCTTCCAGCTCAGAGACCTGTATGGGTAGCAGCAACTAAAATCACTGGCAGCAGAGCAGAGACCAGGCCAACCAGAAGGGTGACCCCAAACACTAGGCCTGGCCCTCCAGAGCCCCTTTCCCAACCTCCTCCATTCAGCTCAGGATCTCATTGCCCATCCCACTGTACCTCAAATGGGGCTTCCAGGGAGTAGTCGAAAGACAGAATGAGATCCACCGACCGCTGGGGCAGCAGGGCCAGTGGAAAGGGAGAGTTGATGGCAAAGCCTCCATCCACCAGGCATAGGCAATCCCGCATGGGTGTGAGCTGGTTGGGGAAGCCATCTGGGTGTGTGTCTGCAAGGCGAGCAACAGTGCAGCTGCTCACTCCATGCCCCCTCTGCATTATCTTGCAGACCTCACCCTCCCCTCCCTGATGGCCTGGGCTCTACCACCTTCCAGCACAGGGGAAGAGTCTCCCAGTCACTGCCCAAGCAGCTCCCCAACAGGCATGCAGACACTGCCCCACAGCCCAGGCAGTCCTCACCTTTCCAGGCCATGAAGTCCCTGCAGGCCACATAGTCCTTGTGCAGGCAGAGGCCCTGCATGAAGTTGAAGTTCTGGGCAGAAGTAAAGCGGGAGGTGAATATGTCCAGCACTGCCTGGGAGAAGGAACCCTGTGGGGTAAAGAGCCTGGTGCGCAGGTGAGAGGGGTCCTGTAGCTGGAACCATGGGCAATCTGGGGGGTGGGTGGGAGTGAAATACAGTGAGCAGTGGTGCCCTTCTTTGTCCAGTGACCCTTATAGCTCATGGCAGCGCTCTCCCCCACATTGTGTGCTCTGCCTGCCCCTCTTCCTCCCAGACCTCGGCCACTGCTTCACAGAATCTTTTTCTTTATTGTTATTTCTTTATTCTCCTATTAAGATGTAGGAGCTGGAAATGCTACTATGCACCTGTAATCCCAGCACTCAGGAAGCTGAGGCAGGAGAATCACATATTCCAGGCCAGCTGGGCAACACAGCGAGTGCAAGGCTGGCCTGGACTACATACCAAGATCTTGTCTCAGAAATCCAAGAAAGAAAAAGGGGAAAGGAAAAAAGAAAGAAAAAGAAAAGAGGAATAAAAAAGGAAAGAAAAAGAACTAAAATGTTGCTTCAAACAGAAGCTGCTTAAAAGACAATATTTTGTTGGATTCTTAACTTCACAAGTGAGGGCAGAGACCCCAACACCTCATTCACTTGCCAGTATTAGGATCTGAACTATAGTTTAATGAACTACAGTAGTATAGTTAATTGTATTAAGGAATTGTCACGTTTTGGAAGGCACCAATTTGACACTGTTGAAGAATTGCTCTCCCTTTTTGCTGCACACACAACTTGAGGTGGACAGGCCTGCACAGGCCCTGCAGCTCGCAGTCTAGTTGGAAGGGGAAACTGGTCATATAAGGAGGTAATGGGCCATAACAAAAAGGGGGTGTCATTCAGCCCTCAGGGACCCCGGTGGGTAAGCCCCAATCAGCTTAGAGAGGAAAGCAAATCAGCCTAGAGAGGAAAGCAGAAACAACAGATAACTGAGCTGAATCTTCAGTGGAATGAAAGTTACCAGAAAAGAGAGGTGGGAAGGGTGCTCTGTGCAGCTGGGCTCTCAAGCCTGTCAAGGACCAGGTCAAAGCGTAGCCATGGACAGGTTGTGAATATCCAGAGACTGAATGATATAGGCACAATGGAAAACTTGGATGTAGGCCTCTGCCATCCCTGGCATTTAGAGGCTGTGAGCTAGAGACAGTTCCTTGTCTGGGTACAACGGAACAACCAAGTCCTTCACTGGTCTTCTCCTGTCCTTCCTCTGCCAGGATCCTAATGTTGGCAAGTGAGCATGGTGTCGGGATCTGTGCCCTCACCTGTGACGTTCACACTGCCTCTGTGCCAGTCCAGGAAGCCCAGGCCTGAGCCAGCAGTCTTCAGGAAGATCTCATTCAGGCTGGCTGCAAAGGCACTGCTCCACATTCCTAGGCAGACAGGCAGAGCCCCCACATCAGGGCCTGGCACTGGCACCTCTTGCCCCTGCCTTCAGGTCTACACTCACCTTGCAGGTAGCAGATGCGGGGCTCAGGCCGGAGCTGCACTAGTCGCCCCATGAAGAACTCAGAGCCGAAGAGCTCGGTGGGAACATAAGCTCCATACTTGGGGAAGCCAACCTCATAAGGGGTGAATTCACACCACTCTGGGGACCCGAGTGAAGGCAAAAATCACGAAAGGCTTCCCACCAGGACACTCCTGCCAGAGTAGAAACTTGCCTTGCCAAGGAAAGGAGGAAGCAGCCCTCTGAGCTCCAAGGCCCCCATCTGTGGCCACCTCCACTGGGTGGAGGTTCTGACCTCATCCACCCTCCTGCAACCATCCCTCCTGCATGCTTCCTGTCTCCACCCCAGGCACCTGCGAAGTCTTCCCCATTCATGTTGGTTCGGACGTTGATGCCAGTGTAGATGGGGTAAGGGTTTTGGCCCTGGCTGACTGCCTTCTGCTGATCAGACAGTTTAGCAGGGTTTTCCTGGGCAGGAGAGAAGGAAGGTAGCTTGTACTTTTAGGAGGCCCCTACCCCATCCCTGTGACCTTAAATCAGGACCTGGCAGGATGTGTCGAGTCCACAGCAGAAACCTCAAGCTGTCAAGGCCAGGGCTGCTGAGATAGCTCTCTGAGGGACAAATTGCAGCAGAGGGTGGTCCCTGGGTTTTTATAGTTTCAGAGTCTCCAGGGATACTGCCCCTCCATTTTCCCATTCAAGAAAACATATCAAAATACACAGGAGTTAGACGGACATATAAAAAGGAATCCTTGAAAAGCTGGTCTAATTTAGCCAAGACAATGTAGCTTCCCTACTTACAAGTGAAAAGTCGCTTGTGACTCATAACAGACAGCCACTTACAAGTGGGTCCCCAACTCTGAAACTTATCCCCAAGGATAGGCTGGGCCTGTGTTTCTAGAAGTAGCCACCAGGTGGCGTGAGTCAGTGTGGTGCTGGCCAGTGAGACCAAGGGGTACCAACCAATCTCTCTGGAAGGAGAGCACAGGCATGAGTGTTTTTGATGGCAGGGAGGGGAAAGGAAAAGGAAGGAAAGAGGATCAGGATGCAATATGTACGTGTACCAGTTCCCCATGATGAATGTACTTAGCATGTATATTGGTATATGGAAAACATATTCCAATTTTAAAAAGGGAAGAAAAGCATAAAAAGCCTGCAGGAGATTTGGTTATGCAGGCAGCTGAGAACTGTGAGCTGGGTCCTCCTTCCCAGGATCCAGAACCAAAGGGTGAAGTGGTGCCAGCCCACCCCGGTGTCTCTCTCTCCTCCCCGGAGCCTCAGCCTTCTAGGGCAACTGTGCAAGTCTCCCACCTCAGCCGGAGGAGTGAGGCAGAATGGGAGCTGGGGCAGAGGAAAGGGTAGAGAGTGTATTACTTCCTGCTCATCTCTCACCTCCTGGTTTAGAAAATACTCAATGAGGAGGCCCCAGAGGTCAATGAGGGACACACTGTGGCCACCGCTGTCCCTCTCCCGGGCCCCCAGCTCCTGAACATAGTATCGAAGCTGCTCCGTGGACACTGCCCCCATCTTACTACCACAGACCCGGGCCCGGGCCCATGCAATGGGGTGCTGTAAGGCCATGCGGGACCAAGCTGGATCCTTGTAGAGTGTGGAGATGCACCTGGACATGGAAGGGGTACCTGGGTTAGGGGCAGGGAGCACAGCCAGGGAGCCAGGGAAACCAGGAGGCTGAGGGGCCCCTCCCCATCACAAGCACTTGCGCCCACTCATCCATCCTGACCCAGCCCCATCTCGAAGATTCCATCAGACCTCCAGACCAGACCCCTCAGCCTTTAGGATTGGTTTTCACACTGCATCCCATCCCACTTACCAGGTTGACCCAGAGACCCCACTCAGGTAGGTCACAGCATCCAGGAGGCCAAGCTCCTGCAGCCCTGCCAGGTTGCCATACAGGGAAGTCATGGCTCGGGTTCCACCCCCAGAGCCTAGCACAGCCACCACTGGAACCTGGGCATGAAAATCATGACAGCAACTCCACATTATTGCCTATCTCCGCCTGACATTATTATGAAAGCCTTATGCATATTGTCTGATGGAATCTTCACAGCAACCCGTGAGACCCCTATTTTACAGAGGAAGCTGAGGCATGGAATATAATACACTCAAGATCACAACATTACTAAGTGATAAGCTATCAAACACAAGCAGCAGCTCCAGGGATGGCTCTTAACCATTGTTATAAGACAATGTACTTGGTTCACCTAAAACTCCTTGCTGAGGTGAATGGGTACTTTGGACTGGAACATTTGGGAGGTGCCATCCTGTGTGTGGCAGGATGTTTAGCCACAGTCCTGACTTTTACCTATGGCACCCTCACCCCAGAACTGAGAGACACCCAAAAGCTGAGGTTCTCCTTAGGGTCAGAGGAGTCCAGTAGGTCCATATTCAAAGACTTTTAGCTGATCAGCTTTCCTGCACATGCTTGCTGGTTCCACCCAGACTCTTGGGTCCTTTCACCCTCTTTTCTTCTGTATTAAAGAATGTCCCAGTGGTTCTGTTGTTTGAGAGTGCTGAGCAAGAGAGTAGGTTTCTGGTACCAAGGAACATGTACTGACCAGTGAGCAATCTAGGCTTATCAGCATGGGCTGCAGGGCATAGGTTCCATCTCCTGAGTACGTGTGTCACCAAGTGGAAGCCACCAGCTTGTTCTTGTCTTCCCATGGGTCTCCCTTTCTGTATCTCTTCCTCCTGTCTCCTGGCTGCAGACTGACCATGTTTTTACCCAGGGATTCCAAGGGCAAAAAAACCACATCTACTTCTAAGTCCCTTTGGCCACTGTTTGGGACTTTGTGTCCTCCCAAAACTCATTTGTTGAAGCCCTGAGCCCCTGTGACTGTTTTTGGGTTAGGGCCCATATGAAAATAATGAATGTCAAGTGCTGTCATAAAGTAGGGCCACAATATGTAAGATGAGCATCCCCTTTCCCCATCTCACACCTGTAGGCACAAGGAAAAGCCAGGAGAGACTACAGTGAGAAGGGGACATGTATAAGCCAGAAAGAGAGGCCTCAGCAGAAACTCACTCTGTGGTACCGCAACCTTGGGCTTGCAGCCTCCAGACTAGGGAGAAGATAAATGTTTTCTGCCGACACCACCTAGTCCGTGGTGTTGTGTCATGACAGCTCAGGATAGGATAGCTGCCTCTTGGCCAGAGTTGTGGAGCCCTCATCCCACAACTCTCCTCATCATACCTGTCACTCAAACAGATCTGCTCCCTTCCTCTTTTGCTCCTTTTCCTGCTTCCTGTCACCTCTTGCCACACAAGTCCCCTCTATCCACACAAGGGGACAGGCTGGATTTGATCCCAGCAACCTCAAAACCAACCTCCTCCTCCATTCCATACCTGGCCACAGTGAGGAGACTCACTCAATCCCAGCACCTGCTGCAGGGCCTTGGCCACCACTGCCTTCCTCTTGTCCAGGAACTCCTGCTCACCATCACAGAGGTCAAAGCCAAGGCGCAGGTCCAGGTCCCCAGAGCTGCCTCAGAGGGACAGTATGAGGGATTAGATGACTAGATGTTAAGCCAAATTTTCACAGGTGCAGATCCCACTTTTGGAACCTCCAAAGAAAGGAGGAGAGGAGGGAACCTCCATGGTTGAGGGAAGAGGCCACAAGGAGCAGAGCACCCTTCCAGCCTAGCCCCAGAGGCCTTCCACCAGAAGCCCACCTCACCTGATTTCTGCCTTCATACTCAGAGACACCTCCTGGCCCTGAAAGAGAGCAGCCCCATGAGCATGCAGAGCTGGATCCTTCCAGGGAAACTACCTCCTGCCCAAGGCCCCACTGTTCTGCACTTCTGGTCTGATGGCTGAGCCCCTGGTAGCCTGACCTTGCCCACCCCTATGCCTCTCTTGGTGGTCACACACCAGGTGGTAGTCCCTGACCCGCAGACAGAGCCTTACCTCCCCCAAGACCACGATGCGCTGTTCCTCCTGGTCTAGGGGCAGAGAGGAGAGCAGGATGCCGCCCTCACCCAGCTTGCTGGTCTGATCCTCCAGCTCAGCACTTGGGCCACTCTGCAGAGAAGACCCCCAAAGAGTAGCCCAGAGTGGAGGAAATGTGCCTTCAGGGAGCTCTCAGGCTATACCAGCTCTACCATCCCACCCTTGGCCACAGCGCTTACCTGTAGAACCCTGAGCTTCTCCTTCAGCTCCACATCTAGCCTGGAGCTCAGCACAGGATTCACATGGAAGGTAAAGGTGGGCAGAGGGCCTGGCTCCTCGGGCTGCTGCAGTGGTAGGAGCTGTGGCTTCTCATAGGCCCCAGACACTGCCAAGTGGACCTGCCTGGAGCCTGAGGGCCAAGGGCCCAGGTGAGGAGGGAAAACAGGGTCTATGTGGGGCTCGGCACCCCACACAGCAACAGGCTCCTGCCTTCTCTGCAACTGGAACCAATAGTTCTCATCTCCCGGCTCACTCTCAGCACTCAGACCATGAGAAATACTGGGAAGAGTTCTCCGCAGGGAGAGGATAGAAAATGCACAAAAACCTAGAGAAGGAGAAAGGCAGGGAGGGGGCAGTAACAGGCTATCCCTATAGCCTATGGGGCTGGTGATTTTGAAATATATCAATGTGTAATATAGAATAATGTGCAGTTAATCATCTATTCATTATATTAATTACCAGTTTTCAACTGTCATCTCCATTCAAGCTCTGTGTTCATTTCCTGAGGGAAGTTTATGGCCAGAAAGAAAACCAAATGTTTTCTAAGTGAGAGACAACCTCAAGAGAATGTAGGGAGTCAGCAGCGAACATCAAGGGCAGAATAGGATCTGAGAGTGCAGAGAGAATTCCATCTTGGATAAGAAGGGGAAGACCAGTCCAAGCTAGAAGATATGCCTGCTGGGGGAAAGCACAGAATAGGGGATACCTTGTGCTGTTTCCTAGCAGCTTTTGGGGGACAGGACAGGCCCCAGAGGGAAAGGGCCACATATGGCCTCCAGGCAAACAGTCCATAGCCTTACAGAAGAGTCTCAGGCCCCACACACAGCACAGGAGCAGATGATGTGAAGTGCCTATGCATGGCAGACTCCTCACAGGGAGATCTAGATGGAGTCTCACTCCCTGCAGTCCCTCCTTTGAGTAGATGAGACCAGAGACTAGATAGGAGCCCAGGTTGAGGAGTGCAGAAAGTCAGGCACATGGCGCTTCATCTGCACCAAGGGTATGGAGTGAGGTGGACACAGGCCATGCATAGGAGGAAAGTAACAAACTAGGGAAGAGGGCAGCCTCACAATGTGTCACACATGGCTTTGGTCCTGTCTTCCCACTTAGATTCTTCTCAGAGCCTTGGTCTATGAAGTAAAAGATTAGTGATCGCAACTACTGCAAGGGTCTGCTGGAAGGTTACAGGATCAAACAGATGCACAGTGTTTACGGAGTGCTCCATACCATTTGGGCAGTGCTCATCCCACAGGCTCAGGCTCTCTACACAGGAAGGGACCTTGGGTCACATGGCCTCGGCTTCAGTCCCACATCTGGGTCTCTCCTCCTGATGAAAGGCTGCACTGATAGCTCCAGTACCTCACTCAGGCTCCTGTATGTTGCTGTGTGACCTTGGCTGCCCCACTAAAATCGCTGATTGTACTCTATGCCTTCTAACTTGGAGTTCAACCACGTGACTTGCTTGGGCCAATAACATATTAGTGGCTAGTACATGACCAAAGACTAGAACAGCATTTGCTCAATGGGCTTTGCTCTCTTGCACCCCTGAAGAGGCCTTAACATGCCTAGGCTAGTCTGCTGCCAGTTGGGTGGGTGGGACACATGGAGGAGAGCCAGGCTAACCTGCCAAGCCCAGTCTTAATCAGCCAAGCACCAGCTCACTGCCAAATGTGTGAGCTAAATAGGTGCTTCTTCCTGCATGCCACAAGGTTTGTGGGTGTTTGCTTTGGAGCTATAGCTGGACAGTGGACAATGTCTGACCCTATATATTTTCAGGGACAGGAAGTTCCCAACTTCCAGAAGTAACCCATTCATCTTTGGTCAACTTTGAGTAGTGACTGAGTTAAGTACTTCCTCCCCATTATCACCTCAGTATCACAGCTCCCAACACCCCCTCATGGTACAACCCTAGGAAGAAGGCAAGATCAAGGGCGTGAGCAGCTCACCATACTCTCGCTGTGGGATGGTCCTGTCTCCCTCAAGAGTGCCATGGACCCTCAGGCAAGGTTGAGCCTGAGGAAAGCAGAGGTTTTGGGAGCTGTCCAGCCCACAAGCCTTCTGCAGGGTCTAGACCAGGACAGAAGGAAGAACAGAAATACCCATTCTGGGCCTGGCCCTTGTGATCAGACCAAGGTTGTACTCTGTCCCCTTTAAGGCCTCAAAGGAAGCAGGCCCTAGTGGGGAATGGAGAGTGTGAGACCCTGTAGGGGGTAACCTGGGTCCAAAGGAAATAAAGTGCTGCACACAGGCCAGAGGCTTGGGGCCAGGGTTGCATAGCCAGTGTTGAGGCAGCTTATGGCTCTGATCTCCCCAGCATATTGCCTGTCTGAGCAGGGCCATGTCCTTCAGAGCCAAGGCAGCATCATGTACTTGGTCAGGGACCCCTCCGGACCCTGACCCCAGACCACACCAGTGCATCTACCCCACTCACCACCAGGACTCCGTTGGTGATGACCTCAGTTGCAGGCACCTGGCTGCAAAGGGGGAAGGGCTTGTGGGCCTTCGGACACCTTTGCCATGGTTGCAATAATGTGACCAAAGCCATTGGAAGAGCCTGGGAGCATGGTAGGACTGGGGTGGGAGCTGTTGACATGCAAATGGTTGGGCAGACCACTCTCTCTCTGAGGCTGGGAGTGGCTGGGACACGAGAGCAAATGGGAGTGCACTGGCCTGCCTCGACTCACCTCTCCTCCAGAATAAACTCCACTTGTAGCTCTTGTGAGTCCTACATGGGGAGGGGTAGAGAGCACCAGGTTTTCAAAGGCTCCTTAAGCCCTGGGACTGTCCCTGCCCCAACTCCTCCTAGACTCTAAGGACTAAAAGTGGAGATGTTAGGGCTTCACTTGGGCACAGAGCACAGTGGAAATTTGTGCAGAGCCTTGTTCATTTAGAAACGTGTGCCAGGCACTGTTCTAGATACAGGATTCAGAAGGACTGAGGCAGATGGAACCCTGTACTCTCTATGGGCCCATAGTTTGCTTTCACACAATATTCAAGGGAAAATGTTACAGCATCAGTGCTGCAGGATGGAAGAGGGTCAGTGGTGAAAGCCTATACTATGCTAAGGCACTCCAGCCCCATTGGTGGCCCTGGGCCAGCCTCTCCACTAGTTTGGCTCCCGCCAGTACGGGCAGGCTCACCTGCTGGTTGAGTGAGAAGGTGTGTCTATGGGGCTGGCCGGGCTTGAGGCTCCTCAGGTCAAACAGGAGCAGAGAGAGCTGATCACTACTCAGGACATCCTTGTCATAGAGGGTGAGCTCCAGGACATTCTGGGAGCAGAGTGGAGGAGGCTGGCACCGTGCAAGGGCTCCCACTCCCTCATGGCCAGGTCCCTTGCTGGCTCTCACCTTCACAGCACCATGGATCTGGTAGCAGAAGGTCTCGTTCCACTCAGGGTCACTGCAGTTAGCCACCATCTTGGTCCGGGTGGGGCTGGGAGATGCTGTGGGCAGCGACAGCTGCACATAGCAATCGGCTCTGGACACTGTGAGGATGAATATGGTGGGGGTGAGGGTGGATCAGTCACAAGCTTAAGTGCTGAAAAGGCTTCCTGGAGGAAGATGGGCCAGGCAAAAGGGGCAGCACAGTAAGGAGAGCAGATCAGCCATGTGACATGGAGGGGTAGGGGGAGCCTTGGTGCCCTTGACCATTTGTACCTCTCACGCAGCTAAGCAGAAATCCTGAGGTGGCCAGTAGTCATATGGCAGCAGAAATAAACTGAAACTATCTTTGGCAATAAAACCCTTGCCTCCATGGGAGCATCAGCCTGGAGAGCAGGCAGCAGCATATGACCGCTGGCCTTACACATGACAGACTTGTCTCCTGGGTGCAGAGAGATGCCCAGGACCTGCGCGATGCTCCTCTCCCGGGATCAGCACCAGCTCTCCATTCACTCCAAATGTGTGCACATGCATCTTAGGTAGAGTTCTAAGGAGGCCACCAGGAAATGAGGGGAGAACAGCAAAAGAGGGTTGCTCACATAAGTCTGTGCCCTGTATGTTTCTGGCCCTCAGCACCTTCACCTGGAGGTCATAGTATGGGTGGGCTTCTCGCTGAAACAACAGAATACCAGGCACTCAGTACCAGGAAGCCAGGGGTGAGGCCTCTCCTCCAGTAGTTCCCAGCTCTGATTTCCCTCTGTTCCATCACGAAGCAGCAGCCTAGCCCAAGGTCACTGATGTCATCACACTAGGAGTTCTGTGCCCCGGATGCCCAGCCACTGGAGGTTCAGGATTACTGAGAGCCTGTACCCTAGAATCTGTGATGATTGGGCTCACTTAAGCTCCACCCTGAGTTAGCTGAAGTAATCATGGTTATAATGACCACAATCTCAGCTCCCCTCAAGCTAGGGTGGTCCTTCAGAGAGCTGGGGTGATGTTTCAAGCTGTGATTCACCACACCCTGTCAGTTCCCTGAGACTGGAAAGTACACAGGAGGCAGCAAGCAGAGAAAGGGAAGTTGGGAGCTCCTACTGGTCTGACGAGTTATTAAGGAGACTGCAATCTGGACTCTGGTGAGATAACAGCAGAACACAGCCTCCTGGGAGTGAGATGCCCCTCACCACCCCTGCAAGCTCCTATTTCTTCTTCTCACAGAGGGTTCTACAGTCAGGCTAGAACAGGAGGGTGAGTGTCACATGACTTGTTCTCCATTTCCTCCTGGGCCAGGGGCCATTCTTTTCAGGAGCTAAGCCACTAGCTAACGTCTCTAACTTAAGCTCTGCCAGGCTGTCCAGAGCAAACAGGTTCCACTCCAAGTCAAGAACCTATGTGGTGGTGGTGGGGTAGCTCCATCCTCAAAGCGCATGCAGCCCCCAGGAATGTCAGGGCCATGTCTCCCAAGTGACATTAGTCTCCTACCTGCCAGTGCCTCCACTGAGATCCCCTCTTCTCTCTCCTCTGCAGCATCACTGCCCCTAGGAGAGGCAGCCCTTTGCCTGCCAGCCACTTTCCCCAGAGGTCCCGGAGCATGGCTGGCAGTGTAGTTCCTCAGAGAGCCCTTCTACTCTCCAGGGTCGCTAGCTCTCTGATTACACTCACTGCCACTCAGGTCTGACAGGTAGCACTAGGGTGGGGAAGGTGGAGCAACCAGGACTAAGGGCTGGAGGTGGGGTTTCATACTCTCCAGGAAGTGACTGGAGCCTGATTTCTTCAGGCAGGAGGCAGGTCAAGCTGTTTGCAGGAGATTCCTGGAGTTTCCAGTTAGCACTCTGGTTCCAGCCGCTGGTTACATGGACAACAGACACCTGAAAGCTTTACCATCCCCACCTACCATGGTTCCATTTATTGGGTGTAGGAGAACCTACTTAACACTATTTCTACAAGTACTGTAGCAGAGTCTGGCCTCCGGTTGCTCCCAAGGCCTAAAACTAACCTCTCAGTCTCAGGTGCAGGGCTTCATCTAGATTCTAAGCTGTTTCCTGTCTCTCTTGGCCTCTCTCATTTATTCCCCAAACACAGAGTACCAGCTCCATGCTGGGCCTATACCTTACCCTGAATGGCAAAGGTGGAGCACTTCTGTTGTGTAGACCAGTGGTGGTGAACCTATGGCATGCTGCAGCTGGCCATTTGCTACAATTTTGCTACGATTCAAAGCTCTAAAAGGTCACCATCCCTGGTATAGACATTCACAACCTCATCATTTCCCTTGGGGCTGACTAGCCCTTCCTCGTGGGTCAGTGGAAACCCCCGGGGGCTCAAGTACAGAGGCAGGGACATGGTTACATGGTATAACAAGTGCAGTAAAAAATCAGGCCTTCCTTATTTGAGCTACTAAAGATAGTCTTTTAAGTCCTCTGGGCCACTGTGAATCTCACACAGGATGCATGTGCTAACTCCTCTGGGCTGTAATCTTGTTGGCTGAGGTAGCCACAGTTGCCAAGGACTTCTGGGCCAGTGAAATGTTGGATACATGTCTTCACCCAAAAAAAGTCATCTCTACCCTCAAGACCTAGCTAAAAGGGCAATATCCCAAAAGATGATTCAACTCCCAAATTAATCAAATGGACAAGTTCAGACAGTGCCACAAGGTTGCCAGTGGCCAGGACTCAAAGACAGAGCATTTCTGCTTAATTTGTACCATGGCACCCAGTCTTGTTTGTGGTCTCTGTGAACAGGAGGGTGCTCCTAGACCTGCAGTAGGGGGCTAACTGGTGACAAAAGCAGGCTGCTCCTGATGGCCTAGAGTGCTTCTTAAGCTGTGCCTCACTCAATTCTGAAGTCATCTGTTCCATGCTTAATGAAGTCATGACTCAAAGCTATGGATGACTTCCAGACCCAGAGAAACCTCAGAATGGTCATGGACAGTTCAAGGAGGACAGTAGAGATCACACTGCCTTTTGGTACTGGCCAGGACACTTGTACTTCCCCACTTTTCAAATGTCCCTGGGTCCCACCCCCCTTGCATGCTGTCGTGGCTTATATCTAGATGTCCCCTCAAAGCCTCAGGCACTCATGGGTGGGGGCTTGGGGATGTGACAGCATCATGGAGGCATGACATTCATTAGGGAATTAGTCTACCAATGAATCCACAGCTTATTTTGACTTGGGAGGTAATGCCTGGGCAGAAGTGGGTCCCTGGCGAGATGGCCTGGAAAGATCTATCTCCCTCCCTTTGATCTGATCTGTTCCCCACTTCCCTACCATGAGGAATTTCTCCTCTGCCATGCTGCCTGCTTAAAGCCACGGGACTAAGTGCTGATACATCTACAAAGTGAGAGCCAAAACAGACCTCACCTCCTTTAAGTTAGGAGTACAGGGTTCTGTGTTCCAGTGAAGAGGTTACCAAGACATGCCTCCCAGCCATCATGGCCACAGGAAGAGGCACTAGGCCATGCTGTATGACATGACATGTAGTCCACCTGGCTTATCTATGTATTCCATGACAAAGGAAATGCTTCCTGCCTGTGCTGTCAACTCAGCCTGTAGCTTTGCCTGATGCACAGCAGACACTGACAAGAACAGAGCATGTGATTTTCTTAGTCATTAGCTCTCTATTCTTACCTAAATTATGATCCTTTCATTGTCATTTTCATCAGTGTCTGTGGAAGAGGGGGGAAAAAATGACCCAGGCAGTCTTGGCTTCTTGCTCCGTCATGTTTATTATGGGCATTAAGAGACCTCCACTAGTCCTTGCTACAGACCAGTTCAGTTGTCTTTTGGGAAGAGTGGAGTTTTTAAAAAACCGTGGAAAAGGAATACATAGTAGAGACTGTGTGTTCCTTATTGTGTCAAACACAGTTTATGAGAATGGAAGACAGAACAACAGGCCAGGAAGGCAGGGAAGTTCCAGCCCTGCAGCAGGACCAACAGGTGCTTAGTGGAAGCAGTCTGCTAGGTCATGGCAGCCATGTTTCTTGTGGTGGCTGCAATGCTGTTCCATAGGGCTCAGAGAACTGAGCAGGGGATCCCATGTGAATGCTACTCATGTTCTCTCTTGTTCTCCTTTGACTACTGTTAAGATCCTGCCCTGGGCAGCCTGGTCCACTCATGCCTAGTGAGTCAGCTAACACAGCACTGATAAGGCCTTAGCATGTCAAAGCAGCATCAGCGCTGGGTACCATCATCATCTTTACTGCCTTTAAAGGCAATGAGGCAGAAAGACTGCAAGTCGGTGTGGAGGGCAGGATGCAGGACCACATGTCCCAAGCAGGCAGGCAGGATCCTCCAGAGCCCAGTGGAACAGCTAGAGTTCATGTGTAGATCCACAGGCCCCTGCCTGCTGCCTGCATTGTTCTGCTGTCCCTGGACATGTCAGAAACATGCTGACATCATGTCACGATCAGTTCCCAACCTGGATGTTCCTGGTGCCAGGGATCCTCCTTCCTGTGCCATCCCAGTGCCCTCCTCTTAACTCTCTCAGAATAAAGCAAGGAGTAATGGCCAGGCCCTTTTGCCAGACCACAGGGCAAGGCATCCAAAGCCCAGAGAACTCTTCTCCTAAAGGTTGACAGATCTGCTTGAGCAGCCAAGGAGCGTGGCAGGAACAGGTATCTCCTGAGGACACTGTCAGAGGCCATGAAGCTAGGCTGTTCCCTCCTGGGCAGGACCAAGGTCCTTTTCTGGGCACACATGGTGTTCCCATAAGCTTCTGGGCACATGACACACAGCACATAGCCAAAAGGACCTGGTCACAGCATGCCTGACCATTTAGTGTGTTCCTGGGAACCCACACTCACTCTTGCCTCTCATTTTACTTCATTTAAATATTAGTTAATCCTAGTGTTCTTGGAGCGGAGGAGCATCTGGGTGGTGCCATGAGGGAAGAGACAAAGCGGGCGAAGAGGGCAGTAAATAGTGAGAAGTAAAAAGAGTGAGAGCTAAAGAGACAAGCAGGGAATCTTTGGGGTGCACAGATGCTGCGGAGACACCACCGGCACTACGCAACCAGCCATTCATTTTTGTGGCTGGAGGGGCTCCGGTATCTTTCTGTGGGCTCTCCAGGCAGCAGTCATGCTGCAGACTGTAAGACTGTGCACTCGTCTTAACAGCAAACTCTCAGCAACAACTTGGTGGCAGAGATATTGGGGAGGAGCCTCCTTTGTCAGGCGATTGGTATGTGACGGCAAGACGGTGGTCTCCTGTCCAGGAAGGTATGGATTCTCTGGAACTGCTTGCAACACGTGTAAGGTACAACTAATCTCTTTTTCTACTAAATATCTGGCAAGGCCAGACAATGAGTCTAATTAATTCAGAGATGTTCCAGGGTGCAAGGCAGCCAGCACTGTCAAAGCAGGGTAACACCTGGTGATGGCAGATCCTGATTCTCAGGCCAGCTGCTCCTTTGTCTTTCTGGTGTAGTCATGCTGTCCACTGTTGCATTCTGGAATTCTGGGCTCAGGTGTCGGCCGTGTTTACCTCTTTGGAACAGAAGTAGTGCACAACCACTCCATTGGGGTATCTTGCAAATGCACTGCAGGGAGGGAAAAGATTCAGGAGTGAGTGTGGATTCCATAGACTGCTCCCTCAGCATCCACAGGATCTTTGCACCCAGGAATCACTTCAGAAGTAGTCCACCCTAACCCCAAGGGACAGCTGACCTAAGGGTCTATGGGTTCCTGGTAACCACCCCTGGTAAGGAACTGAACAGAGGATGAGCTACACAAAGTTCAAGTGTGGGAGGGTATTTCTGCCACTCTTTCCCCCAGTAGCAATTCAGTATTCTAAGGATACTCTATCCTAAGCTGTATTCCCAGGATTTTTTTTTTTTTTTCCCCTGGTACTGGAAATTGAACTCAAGACCTTGTGCTTGCCAGGCAGGCACTTGTGCCACTGAGATATCTCCCTGGTCCTTTTCAAGCTTTTTTTTTTTTTTTTTTTAAGATTTTTTAAGGGGCCCAGCGGGATGGCTCAGTGGTCTAAAGCGCCTGCTTGGGAAAGGTTGGGCAGCTTCAGGGACCATGGTTCAATCCCCGGCACCACATGCTGTGCCAGCCCTGCCCTCGGGGCGGGCTGAGCCAGCCATAAAAATGAGTGAATAAACAAAGGTTCTGAAACAAGAAAAATAAATAAATAAATAAATAAATAAATAAGTAAGTAAGTAAGTAAGTAAAATTTTAAAAAAAGATTTTTTAAATCTATTTATCTTAAACCTCATTTATTTGTTTGTGTTATGGCTGGCTCAGCCTGCCCTGGGGTGGGGATGCGCAGCATGTGGTGCCAGGGATTGAGGAGCAGTTGCAGCACTTGCCTTAACTTTCCTCCACAGGTACGTTAGACCACTGAGTCATCTCACTGGCCCTTTCAAGCTTTTTTTAAAAGAAGTTTTAATTTTTAAAATTATTTCTAAAATTTCAAGATAGGGTCTCACTACGTAGCCCAGGTAGGACTTGACTTGAGAGGGAATATTTCTTATTAAGTAATCAGTGTAGACCAGGGGTATAGCTCAGTGATAGAGTGCTTGCCTACCATGCATAAGGCCTGCGTGTAATTCCCAATATCACATACACACACAGACACAGACACACACACACACACACACACACACACACACACACTCCTCAGCCCTGGTTCACTGGAGGCTGACAATGCTCAAGACAATAAGCTGCAGGCTAATTTTACCAAAGGACAGTGGGTTATATCCTGGAAAGGAAGGAGCCTTCTAGAAAAGGTATGAATCAGTTCTTTAAGGGGCAAAGGCTGGCTGCAACATGTCTTAATACTGTAAGATGCCAGCTCAGGACCTTTCTCCAGGTCTGAGACAGCAGTCTAAAAGATCTCGTGTCCTTTCAAAAACTGATCCTTAAAAACAATAAGGACCTTGCCCACAAATGTCTCTCCCACACACCAGCTACATCATTATTTCTAAGTGCTGTAAGGAAAGATCTTTGAGTAAGAATTCAGGAGCTCTGAGCCACACATGCCATGTATTTCAATTCTCAAGGCCCACTGCCAACAG
Organism: Myocastor coypus; assembly: GCA_004027025.1. Classification (NCBI taxonomy): domain Eukaryota; kingdom Metazoa; phylum Chordata; class Mammalia; order Rodentia; family Myocastoridae; genus Myocastor; species Myocastor coypus. Next base: position 76,014 of record PVJA010002574.1, read on the forward strand.
ACAGCATGGCCTGCCCTCACATGCTCAAGAAGCAGAGGTAGTCAGGACAGCAGCTGCGCCTTCCCCATGGGTGCCCCAAGTGCTGCCTGGCCTCAAAAGCACCCTTTATGCTCAGAAGCTTCAGGCTAAGGTGACTCACCTGTTCCCGATCTTCTTCTTGCACACCATGCACACCTTCTCCTCTGTGATGATGCACTTCACTTGCTGGTGCAGAATCCGCTCTTCCTGTACCTGGAAGAGAGTTTGGGGGAGAAGCTCCATACCTGTGCATATAATAGAAGGCAGAGGTCAGCAGCGCTCCCCCTCAGGTCCAGGTTCTCCTTGTTGGAACACCTCTGCTTAAATGTCAAACTGGCTGCTGGGTCAGCCTGTGTTACACTGACCAGGTATGTAAAGCTCTGCCTTGCTGAGAATGGCCCACGTGGAAACAGTCATACCATGAAACAAAGCCACCCTGGAGTCTAGAAGGCTCATACCCTCAGGAACTCAGCATGGAGGAGGTTCTTGAGCACTTGATTGAACCGTTTCTTTTGTGCATTTTCTTCCAACACCCTTTCCAGAAAGATGCGGATGTCATTGATCTGAGTGTTTGCTGGGAGAAGGTTGATGGCCTAGGGATAGGAACAGAAGTGGGGATGGGCTGAGGCAGCACAGAAGTGACACTTAGAAAACATGGGAGGCCAAGTGCTCTGAGGCCTTGGTCCCTCTTCCCACCACTCTTCTCATCCAGTCCCCCCACCACCACCACCCCATCTCCTAAGGCTCTCCGTCTGACCTTCGTGGTGTCCAGCTTGCTATGGTGCAGCTCAAGGACCTGCAAGGCAGCCTGGAGGTTGGCTTGTGGCTCCAACAGCTCCAACTTCATTGGCCCAAGGCAGTGAATACTGGGAGGCGACAGGTACATCCGAAGCAGGGACAGATATACCTGTCTCACATAGACACAACTCAAACACATCAGGAGACAGGAACTTAGCCAGACCAAATGTGTCTGAAGATTAGGGCAGCTGCTCTACAGCAATAGGACTTAGAGAACATTCAAACTTCATTGTTTATACCTTCTTAAATTTCACTAAAGTCACACAGCCAAGTGAGGGTGTTAAAGATTGCTTTTCCTCCTGAGCAAATGCTTTGTATCTTTCTAACTTTATCACATTTATAAAATGATAATATTGCAAGATAACTGAAAAAGATGGTTCAGGGGCTGGTGAGATGGCTCAGCAGTCTAAAGTACCTGCTTAGGCAAGCTTAGGCAACCGTAGGGACCACACTTCAATCCCCAGCACCACATGCTGCGTCAGCCCCAACCCCAGGGCAGGCTGAGCCAGCCATAATATAAAACAAAGCAAAGCAAAACAAAACAAAACAAAAAGATGGTTCACTCTCTTTGAAAGCTGAGACCCTGGTCATCCCTTGGCAGGCAGAGATTACTCCTAAATGAAATACAGTTCTTACTGATTCCAACAGCATTCCCATTCAGTTTCTCTACCTTGGTACTCAACATTTGAGGCCAGGTAATTCCTCATGTTTGGGACTGTCCTACACATTGGTCAGCAACTACTTTGGCCTCTACTGCCTGGATTCTAGCAGTATCCCTGTCCCAAGTCACGACAATCACAAATGTCTGAAGATACCAACAAACATCTGAGGGCCAGACCTCTCACATGTTTCTTCTCAACTGGCTGATCACCATTTATGGTTTTTTTTTGAGATAGATTCTCACTACCTAGTTCAGGGTGCCCTTGAACTCATGATGTCACTCTAGTCTCAGCCTCAGAGTATTGAAATTATAGGCCTGCAGCCCCACACCTAGCCAAAAAAAAAAAAAAAAAAAAATCTATTTTTGGAGACAGAGTATTGCTTCTTACTATGTAGTTCAGATTACACTTGAATTCACTATGTAGCCCAGGCTGGCCTTAAACTTGCAAAGATCCTCCTGCTTCTGCCTCCCAAGTGCTGGGATTATAGGCATGTGCCTGGTCCACATAAATTATTATATAAATCTTAACAGTAAAGGAGGGCCAGCAAAATGGCTCATCAGATTAAAGTGCCTGCAAACAGGCACAGGGGTCAGGGGTTTGATCCTCAGGACCTATATGCTGACTCCGCCCCCAGGGTGTGCTGAGATGGCAATGAAGACCAGATGTGGTGGCACATGCCTGTAATCCCAGCCTTTGGGAGGCTGTAAACAGGTGGATCACTGTAAGTCCGATCTAGTAGTGAGAACCTGGAAACCCTGTAGACCCTTTCCTAAAATACAAAAAAAAAAAAAAAAAAAAGAGTAAAGGAAAATGGGTGCTATTAATAATCCCATGGATGACAATATATAAGCCAGAACTACCCCAAGCAAACAGGACAGATAGTCTCCTTGTCTCTTCCTCAAACACATGTAAAACTCAAGGCACTGCCCTATACGCTGGGCCATCTAAGGACAGACTGATAAAATGAAGTCTGCTTAAGTGGGAAGAACGGCACACATGCTCCCTGGGGCAGGGCCACTACTCACTCACATCTTTGTTGCTGTCTTTGCTTTGGTCATAATGCTTGTGGCAGTACCTGCAAGGAAACAAGTGGTGAATGCAGGTGAGGGGTTAGGTGAGGGTAAAAGACTCCAAGCAGCCACCTGAACATCTTAAGATGGGCAAGACCAGCATGGGTGTGGAGGACAGGCTATACTCCTGTAGCAGTGTGGGGAGCTGCCAGGAGACACCTCAAGTCAGGCTGACTTACTCCTCCGCCATCCTCGTGTCCTTCAAGACATGGACATAGATGAAAAGAGCTTGCTCATGCTTCCCCATACGTCCCAGCAGGAGTGCTCGTTCTTCTAGGAGGCCTACGAGGAAGAAATAGGAGTCACTGTCACCACCGCCATGAGGGTGGGGGACTAAGCTACTGGGGGACTGAACACTGGGGCAGGGTACAGGCTTAGTGGTGCAGACAAACTTAGCACAGGCAAGACCCTGGGCTCAATTCACAGCACAAGAATAATAAAAATAACAAAATGAAATGGAAGTAAGTAGGAGAAAATGACTACATTTTTTACAGGAGGGAGCCAGCTATTTTAAGAGATATATATCCCACCTTTTTGAGATAACTATTAAATGGTAGCAACACTAACAACAAGACCTACACAAGCCAGACACCCTGGGAAGGGAAGTCAGTACTTGTTCTCAGCACTCAGAACTCATACATTAGACAGACATGTCTTTTTTTAGATGAGTATGCCAGATTACAAAAACTGCTAACCCATGAACACAGCTAAGAACATGCTCCAAAGCAAGTAACAGGTTCCAGCACAGCTATCTGTTAGCATGTGATTCATACCCAGCAAAGAGACCTCACTCAGTGAAGGGACAAAAGTGAATCTTCATGGGTTGGCAAGATAGCTCAGCAGTCTAAAGTGCCTGCTTAGGCAACTGCAGGGACTGCAGTTTGATCTCCAGCATCACATGCTGCACCAGCCCCACCCCCAGGGGAGGCTGAGCTGGCCATAACATAAATAGTTTAAAAAAAAAAAAAAAAAAAAAAGTAAGTCTTTAGAGGTGCTGGAACAGGAGCACCTGTTTCCCCAGACTCACCTTTGCAGAAAATGGGGACTAGCAGAAAGGGAGAGGCCAAACTGTGCAGTTCTTTGAGCTCAGTGGTTTTTGGCTGTAAGCCAGACACTCACCATCAAAAGGAAAATCACAGATGAGCCGTCCTGGGTCATAGTAGCCAGAAATCTCCAGGAACATGAGCAGCTTCTGCCGGTACTCTCCCAGCTCCCCGCCTTCCTCTCCTGCAGGAACTGGAGTTTTGCCTTTAAGGAAAACCAAGTCAACAGGAAAGGAGCTGGGGGCAGCAATGTGGACTCAGCAAGTGAGTGCTGCCATCACATAGAAGCACTTCTACTTTATAATCTCTGTGGCCCAAAATGATAGCTTACAGTTTAAAAAGGCTAAACAGAAACACTGGTAGGCCAACCAGTTTCTTGTCAGCATCGCTATCATCTCATAGACAGAGAGATGTCCCTTCTGTCCACCCCTATATTTGATTGTCAGAGATGGCCAGACCTAGATAAGGCCTTTTTCCTGAGTCTCACGTGCTGGTCCTGGGTCACCAGGGATCTGGCTCCTCTAAGGCACTCCCCAACGCCCCTTTAGGCCCCCGCCCCGCCCCCTGCTCTGTCCTGACTCCATGGCCAGGGCTACTGGCTCTGGGGGCACTAGTACCTGCAGGGCAGGACAGGAGGTACTCCTTCATCAGCCCTTGCACCTTCTCGCAGTACAGCTGGATCAGACGGTTGTGGAAGCAAGAGCCTGTCTCCTCCCACACGTGGATGATGTGCTCCTGTGGGGGGAGCAGGGCTGTCCAACTGCTGCCCTCCCTGTGCTGATCCAGCCTCCCAGGCTCCCTCATGTTTTTAAAGCCAAAAAGGTCCTATCCACATTATCCCCTAACCAAACTGGCCCAAGATTCCCAAGGGCCAGCTCTTCTGAAGCCAAAGGGAAACCCCGCAATCCAAACCAGCAATATTAGGAACTGTTTTATTTCTAATCTCAAATCATTTTAATTTTGTCTTATAATCCCTCAAGGTCTTATATTACCCCTTATAATTAAGGTTAAATATATGCATTCTGGTGCTTGAAACCTATTTGATTATCCAGGGGTTATAGCAGAGTTTGGCTACATAAATGTGACTGATTCTTTGCTAAAGTATTCTTTTCTCCCTCTGTAGTGTATGAGATTCAGAAGGTATCATTAATGGTAGCATTTCCATCTTGATTTCCTAGATCTCCTTTCTTCAGAGGAAGTTGAAATAACTCTTTTTCTCACGTTTCCACCAGACATAAATGACACAAACCTCAACTCTGAACTGATAACTAAACCCGATGGTCCTGAACCCTGGGTTTAAAGCTTTTTAGTGCAAGTCAAAAAATATCTTATCAGGCCGGGCGTGGTGGCGCACACCTGTAATCCCAGCACTCGGGAGGCTGAGGCAGGAGGATTGGTGCGAGTTCGAGACCAGCCTGTGCTACAAAACTGAGCTCAGGACCAGCCTCAACTGCATAGCGAGACCCTGTCTTAAAAAAAAAAAAAAAAAAAAAAAATCTTATCAGGGGCTGGTGAGATGGTTCAGCAGTCTGAAGCGCCTGCTTTGGTAAGTTTAGCAACCACAGGGATGCAGTTCAATCCCCGGCACAACATGATGCACCTGCGCCTGCGCCAGCCCCAGCCCCACACCCACCCCCAGGGCGGACTGAGCCGGCCATTAAAAAAAATCTTACCAAATAAGGAACAGCCAGACTCCTAAAATTCTCTATTAAGAAGCCAAGCACTCGATCTCGGGGCAAAGCCTCCACCTCTGGAAGATCTTCAGTAAATATCTGTCAGAACATGCCCGAGTTCTCAGAGTTGACCACTTGACTGTGGTTCTACTGAGCCCCTTGGGCAGGACGAGGGGGACAGGCACGAGGGGAGGGTTCAGGAGACGTCATAGCTGCTTAGTGTATAGAAACTGGGCCACAGATCTCTCAGCCCCAGGACAAGCTACTCTATTCTGCTGAGTCACAAAGACTGGCAGAAAGGCAGAAAGCTAACCTCCCAGAGCCCCACTTATGGCTGTCCCAGGAACAATCAAGACCAAACCCAAGAGAGCCTGAGACCCACCTTCAGGCCGTCTTCAGGGAAGTCTCTCAGCACCCACACTGAGTAGGAAAAAATCAAATGCAGATTGTCTGTGCCTAGAGGAAAAGCAAGGTTGTTGGCACTAGAATGAGACCGGGCCGGCAGGAGTCCAGTTGGTTCCAAAGCTCATGTCACAGACATGATAGGCTGTTGCAGCACTGGGCACTCGTGAGTGCTTGCCCACCTGGGCTGACCATATGCCAAGACACCAAACCATTTTTGTAACAGGTGGAAGAATGAAGTGGGGTGAGCACGAGAGAAGGAAGGGACTAACCAGCCAGCCAGAGATGGAGAACAGAGCCACCCCTGCTGATTCTGAAAGATGACTCACCCAGGTGCTGCAAGTACTGCACTGTCCTCTCATGGCCCTTCAGGGGGGAGTTCGCTTTCTTGGATTGGTCCACTAGCACCTGTAGAGCTGGCCACAGAGCCCAAGAACAAGGTCATGAGCTCTTCCTTGGGAGATGCAACTCTTCTCAGGTCTCATACCAGGAACCCCAGATCCCCGAACTTCCTCCCCCAGCACCTTTCTCGTGGAGCCCCTTCTTTTCATATAGAATTATCAGCTCGCTGTACTTGTGAGCCTTCTTCAGTACATGTTCGCTCTCCTCAATGTGGCAATGATTATTCTCTAGGCGCAGCAAGGGGGCCACTAGGGCCACATTTGTCTAAGGATGGGCACAGGAGAACAGGACTTCAGTAGAAACTATTGCCTGGGGAGCCCCACCCTGTCTTGGCCCAGGCCTCCTCTAGCTGAAGTACAAAAGAGCAAATGACCCAGAGGGGTGGGGAACTAAAATAACAAAGATACATTAAGTTCATGAAGACTGTGATCATTCTGTACTGCAAATACGTACTAATAAAAACAAAATTTTTGAAGGAACAGGAAGAGGAAAAGAAAAAAAAGGAGGAGGAAGAAGAGGAGAATAAGGAGGAGAAGGAAGAGGAAGAGGAAGAGGAGGAGGAGGAGCAACAGCAGGAGGAGCAGCAGCAAACCCTCCTTTTAAGACAAGTGATAGCTTTAACAGTACTTACACCCTTCTATAAAACATGTCTCAATGTTGTACAGGGAGAAGGGGACACCTGCTTTGAGAAATTACTGTCCCCACTAACCTTGTAGCACCAATCTTAACCCTGCTACAAAAGACTAGCTCCTGTAAAAATCTAAGTTAGTATTTTGGTATTTTCCTTATCCTCTCAATTCTAAGAATTTCACAGGCATCAGGCCAAGCTGAGCAGCTCTCATCATCAGAGGTTTCTTAGCTGCAGGTCCCCTACAGTGCAGCATCTGCTCCACAATCCTGGAGTTTCAGGGACAGGTGCTCAGGCTTCAGGCCACTCACATGGAGGTAGCACTTCAGCAGGGTGGTATCAATGATCTGCAGCAGCTTCTTCTTGGATTTGATAGTGGGAGTGCCTTCCATGAGTGGGGAGGTGCTGGACTGGTGGTCAGAGTCATTCAACTTCTTCACCAACTGACTTCGTTTCTGCAAAGACCAAACATGCAGGGTCAAGGCCAGGACTGAGTCAGCTCTCTTCTGTTATCCTGAGCTACTGGGTAACTCTCAGAATATCTCTAAACCAGCTCATGTCTATCAACCATAATTGTACATTAACATTCAGCTTTTCAGGGCTGGGGAGGTAGTTCAGGGGCACAAGTGCCTGCCTGGCAAGCACAAAGTCCTGAGTTTGATCCTCCACAAAAGAAAACACTGAGTTTTTCTAAGGAACCAAACTAAAGACTACCAAAGTGCCAGATACAATGACAACATTTATCTATTTGTTTTCAAGATAAGTCTTTGCCCATTCTTTTCTCAAGACAGGTTTTCTCTATGTGATTCAGGCTGGCCTTAAACTCACTATGGAGCCCAGGCTAGCCTCAAATTTATAGCAATCCTCCTGCCTCAGCCTCCTGAGTTTTGGAACTATAATTTGTGCTACCATACCCTACTTGCCTATTCTAATTTACCTATGTGGAATCAACCAGTTTACATGTTTTCCTTGCATTTAGCAAGGCCCTCAGTCTTAGATGTTTTACCCGCTCTATGGCATAATCATGGTGTTAGTTAACCTCATGCATTCCTAGTATCAGTGCAGAAGACCATGAGAGTGTGTGTGTATGAATAGAGGGCTCTCCACAATACCACAACCTTGGGGGCAGGTCACACTCCAGGAACCTTGTTCACTTGGCCCAAGGATGTACAGTGTGCAAGCAGAGGTCAGTATGCATACTTCTGAGAGCCTGGTCAGCTGGTAGCCTCTGCTGGATACCTGGGAACCCAATGCTAAGACTGCCACGCCCATCAGATTTGTAGGCACACAGTGACTGGATGCAGGGAATACAAGGCACCATTATAATTTTTCCAGAATACTTCTTGTGCCTGCAGGAGACCTCTTAGGTTGGCAGAACACTTACAGAGAAAACATTTGCACTGTCTCCAACCCTGAATGGCCACCCAGGAACTAAACAAGAACCTTGCATAAGACATGTCATGTACAGGAACCTAGTAACTCCAACCAATGCAAACATTAAAAGCCATAACCTGCTAAGACAAACAGTATTAGCAGGTACAAAACAGGTAAAATCAGGAGGGGGATTTAAGAGGGGAGGAAAGTGGATTTAAGAAAACAAACTATAATATGTACATTAACTATTCTCCAAGACAATTGTAAATTGCATGAATTATAAACATGTACTAATAAAATAAAAAAGAATTTTGACATACCAAACTCAAAACAAGCAAATAGAGCCTGTACAACAGAAACTGCAGGTTAGGTTAGGAGGCTTCAATGGAGACGTTAGTTTTAATGTTGACTAAAATTTTGCTTAACTGTCCATAAGCTAAAAAATGATTTTAATTACACATACCCCAAAAAGCATATTATAGGAGAATATTAATAAGGATTTTCTCAATATATTGTTTAATTTTAAAAAGCTATAAAACAATTTATAGTTGAATGTACATTTGTGACAAATAAATCAGTAAAAGTACATAAAAGTAGTAGGACTTGGTGGCTTACTCCTACAATCCCTGAACTCTGGGAGGCTGAGGCACGAGGATCTCAAGTTCAAGCTTAGCCTGCAAATACAGTGATTTAGTGAGTCTCTGTACCAAAATTTAGAAATTAAAGGGGGTGGTATGTGGCTCACAGCAAAGCCCTAGATTAAATCTATGGTACTGCAAAACATAAATATATAAATAGCAAAAATTTTAAAAAGTTAACAAATACACATAAAAGTCTAAAAAGGACAACACAGCCCAAAAAGTAAACTATTAGTAAACTTACTATAATAAATGAATTTATTACAATAAGTAAATTATTAGTTACTTACCTTTGAAGGTAGTTATATAGCAATTTGTAGTTTTGCTTTATACTTTTGTTTTCATAGAGCCAGTGTTGTCCCCATAATTATGTAACACAAAAAAAAGTTTATTTTAAAACATTTAGCTCTCTTCTATAAACTTAAATATGTTTGGTAGGTCCTACCATAACTTAACAAGTTTACCAGGAATTCTGTAAGTTTCTTGGTGTCAGGATTCGGCAAAACAGCTCAATGGTACTGCTAACCTGGGAGAACAGTGCCCCACACAGACTTCAGCGGAATCCACTCATAGCATGCTGGCGGTACTCCTCAAGGGCCACACCCCAGGCTACAGAGAAATAGGCAATGAAGCTTCAGGCAGTCCTCTAGCCCCTTCATGGTACCTACCTGCGTCAGGTAGTCAATCAGCGCTAAGTGAGCCTTCTCCAGTTCAGCCCCTGAGAGCACGGGCAAAGGGTTAGGATACTGCAACTGCTTCCTGTAGTCTGTGGGCAACAGGTCAGGGTACAGGCCCATCACATGGGTGGGATCTACAAGAAAGGCAAATATGAGTCCTCTGCAAAGGAGCCTAACAACAAAGATAAAACAGGATGATCACAATAGCAAAGTAACCTCGAGATACTTTTTTTTTTTTTTTTTTAAGGAATGCTTCTGTGTTCAGAAGACTTCAATGAGCTGTGTACATGCTTTAAATATTATACATTCATTTTACTAAAACATTATTAAAATGGCATAACTATCTTGCAAGATACAGACACATCCACAGAATTAGAAATTAATGTTTACCAGTGCTCTAAAGTAGAATGTACAAAGCTGCCAAGAAAAAAATGGATACTGAAGTACAAAAGATCAACAAACAATAAAAAGCTTATATGTTAAGAAACAAATATTAGTTTAATAAAAACCTGGGCAACAGGCCACAGAATGCATTTTTAATATACATGGGCAAAGGTTAATGTATTGATTATATAAAACCAGGCTGAGGAGTTTGGTGGCATAGGGCTTGCCTGGCATGCATGGTGCAACAGGCACAATCCCCAGGCCACCAAAAAACAAGCAAGATGTATTTGATTATATAAAACAAATTAAAAACAAACAAACAAACTGAATTCACACAAACTGGTAGTGAATTTAAGATTTTGTTTGGATAGAAGAATTGACAAGAAAAAGAGAAAAATAAGCTTTGCTACATTAAAATATGTCAGAGGTGAAATTTTCTTTTTTTACTCTTTAGAATTCCTATCATCTCTGGCTGCTCAGAGACACAAACGAATGCCCCCTGCCATGAAGACTGCTAACTGACACTGAGCCCTGTGGGGCCATGCTGCTGCCTGTGGCAGGGTGTTCAGTGCCCACTCCCACTTCTTTTTGTGTTCCTTCCTACCCAGGAACAGTGTGAAGCCCCTTCTCGCACTGCCCTGGGCTCTGCCAAGGAGAAGTGTAAGTGTGAGTGCTCAAAACTGGGACAGAAGGCTCTCTCTCTCCATGTTGAGCTGCCTGCAGCCAGACTCAGCACATCCCTGGGGCTAGTTATCCCCAAGTCTATGAAGCCTCACGTCAGGTCATCAGCTGTACCCTCATCTGAAGTGCTCGCCCAGACCCATCTGCTGTAACTATTGCCAGCCCTGTGGCTGTGGGGCAGCTGTGGGGTCCAAGCAGAGGAAGCTGAAACATCTGCTAGCTCCAAGTCACAGAATGTGACCTGGAAATCAACATCCAGCCATAAGCACCTGTCCGTACAGCTCCAACTCATCCAACCATCCTGTGTATAGTACAGTAAAAGAGATACCAACACAGCATTATCATTTTAACCTTTGGCAAGTGGACCTTTAGACACACTGCTTCGATATACACTGCTGACCAAACTGCACCACCATCACAACTTTCCATCATACTATGAAATTCTGTACCCAATAAACGGTTGCTCCTCCCCGATCCCAGTTCCTGGTAACTTCTGTTCTACTATAACAGGGTATATATAGATTGCTGTAAATACCCTGACTACTACAGATATGTTTTCTAAATTGAATTACATAACACAGCTTATATTGCTTAGCACAATGTCTCAAAGTTCATCTATTTTGTGGCATACAATGGAAAGCATTTGGTCAGTGAGAGAACAATGGCAGTATTAGGGAAGTCTATATCTGTCAGTCTGTGTGCAGTTCTCCCCAGCTTGTTTAACATTTGACCAAGATCAAGATTCTCACAGTAAGAGAAAAAACCTTAACTACCTACAAAAACCTAAGTCCTATTGAAAGGTGCTGTGTTTAGTGCAAGCAGCTGTTACCTAGTAGCTTCAAGGACCATGACGTTTTATACTAAATTGAGCCATCTGGGGAAGCTAACAGTACAAATGAAGCCAAGGTTTCCCTGTATTAGTATTTTCCGGTCTCATAAAAAATATCTATACAGTACTCAAGTCTTGTTTTGTTTTCAATGAAACTGGTTTCTAAAGGTACCAAATGTCCTCAGAGATTAGCATCTAAAAGGAACAAGCACAACTCCAGGGTTTAAGACAACAAAGGACCATGTGGGGTATAAATGCCAGTGGGGATTTAAATGTCATAGAATTGCTACTACTTTTATAGGTGCTCTGCTTACAAAGTCACATAGGCTACAGTCTTCCTATGGTCCCTCTAACCTTGTATTTTCCCATAAGCTCTGGTACTTCTCGTGGTCACATACAAGGCACTGTAGCCTTGTATACAAGGCTTCTATACTGCAATACATTAGAAAAAAAAGGGGGTCTTAGTCATTTTGTTCATCCCTGAGACAAAATACTCAACACCCATAAGTTAAAGCTGAGAGTTTACTTTGGCCCACAATTTATAGAGGTTCAATCCACAGTCAGCTGGTTCCAAGGAGCTTTGCAGAGGAGAAATAGTTCACGGCAAGGCAGGCACAAAGCAGCAAGCAGCAAAGCTGTGAGCCTCCTTTTCCCTTTTGTCCCATCCAGGCTATAAGCCTTATGAGTGCTGTCACCCACACCCAGAGTGGGCCTTCCCATTGTCCACACCCAAAACCATGCTAAACCAATCAGTAGACTAATTAAGTACCACATAGTCTTAATCCCAGTATTATATGCCCTAAATCCAGGCTGTTCAAAAAGCTCCAGCTCTGTATACATGAGGCTTTGGGGGACATCTAGATAGAAACCATGCTATGGCTTATGCATAGTTGTCCTCACAGAGCCTCAAGCAGTCATTGGGGTACAGTTCTAGAGTTTGTGATTGTCTTAGTTACTCTTCTTTCATTGCTGAGACAAATACCTGACACCCAAAATGAAGGAAGGAAAGGTTTATTGAGCCCACAGTTACTAGAGGTTTCAGTCCATACTAGGCCGGCTCCAAAGCAGACTGGCACATGGCAGGGAGCAGCAATTCATGGCAGTGGAACAATTGCAACAGAGGCAACCAACCAACCAGGGCAACAGAGAGCAACAGAAAGAAACAGGATCTGTCTTTCTTTCTCTCTTTATGTTACATTCAGGCTCTCTGCCTCAGGCTACACCCATTACCCCAGCAATACTCAGATCCATAATCTCATCAGTACTAAAACATATAATCTCAGTGGATTATGAGTCAAGTCTCCAATTCTAGAAGTCCCCACCCCATGATTGCATGAGGACAACTAGACACAAACCATAACAGAGATTAATTCATGATCCAATGCTGCAATTATGGGTATGAGTGCTATTGGTGCCCTGGAGTGGGTAATCTGCATTACAATGTCAACAGGGGAGAGAGGCTTACTAGAAGCCATAGCTGCTGCCCCTCACTTTGTTCTTTGCTGTTTTCTGCCACCATGAAAGGTTGCCCTCTGCCATGTGCTGCTCTGCCTTGGAGCCAGCTGAGTATGGATTGAAACCTCTACTGTGAGCTAAAGAAACCTTTCCTTCCTTAATTCTGGGAGTTGGGTATTTGTCCCAGCAAGGAGAGAAAAGTAACTAAGACAAACCATAACAAAGGATATCCTAGGTATTAGGTGTAGGTCATCAGAAAGGGATTTAGTCACTCTAATAAACAAAGACAAAGCCTTATAAGTGAACAGAATGCAGCAGAAGGGACAGTCACAAAAGGTCTAAGGCTTCTTCTTGGAAATGCCAGCCGCTATGCATAAGGATACTCAAGAGGCTTTTTAGAGAGACCCATTTGGACAAGAACAGAGGTTCCCAGCCCCAACAATTAGCCAGGAGAATGAGCCAACAAGAGCTGAGCCCTTCCAATTCCTGCTCAATAATATTGTTACATGCATTAGATACGTAACACATTGGTGGAGGCAATTTTTATTGAGGACACAGTAACAGGGGAGGTAGAAGCCACCAAAGAAGTGGCTATGCCTGAGCAGGGCTGCCCAGCCTGTCCTGGCTACACAGTGATTGCTGTCTTGTTTTCTGCTAGGAGCTCCACCAGAACTGTTCCCAGGCCTGGCCTCCTAGCACCTGTATGGTGCCTCCAACTGCCAACTCCTTGACATTCCAACATACCCTGCATTACTGATTAGATTCTGCTTAGAATATTCAGAATTGGCTTCCTTATTCACACACACACACAAAAACCCTGATTAGATAAAAGCAGTCAGCACAGGGCATACCAGCCAGGGATGAGGGACAGTGGAAGAAAAGGCAAAACAAAGGGGAGGAGGAAGCACAAGATTACAGTATGATTCAGAAGAAAACCAAGCACATATAGATTCATCCACATTGAGCCAAACTGGAACATGCAGAAATACCAATGGATTCCACTCATCTACACTGTGAGGGCAACACCGACACTGTCTAGCGTTTTTCAAAGGGGAACTCAGATGCACAAAGAGGTCCAGAAGCCCTGGCTGAGCTCAGGCTGGCTGTTGCCAATGCGCCTGCTCACATCCAGGTGCCAACAGGTATCTTAGGATGCTAAGGAAGGACTGTGTAGTGTTTGTCTTATGTTGGCTCCAGAATGTGACCTACTATTTAACCTAGGGCCTTCTGTCTAGGACAGCATTCCATAGATACTACCTCATCAAGTATATACCAGTTCTGAAAATTCCAAGTCTGTGTTTATGGATAAGACCAGATTATGACTATAAATAGGTAACCACTGTACCCACTATAAAATCTTGCTAAGCACGAGGAATCCATATGAGCAGAGTTATATTTCTCCATTCTCAGAAGTCAGCTATCATAGCTCCCCACCTTCCTGCTCTATAGAATTCATAAGCTCCCATCCAAAGCTACACTTGTGGTTACCTGTGCCAAGCTTAGCAAAGACCTGCATGGACTCATCAAAACGCTTCTGGCAGAAGAGGTTGAAGGCATACAAGTTCTTGATGTGATGGATTTGTTGCTGCTTTTCACTGTCAGAATCATCTTTCATTTCCTGACAAGATAGCAGAACAAGTTAAGTGCTTACTGACCCAACAAACATATATTCAGCGTGTTCTGGGTAGTACAGTATCTTAGAATCCACAGAAGCTCAAGCCCACACAGTACCAATATGTATTACCCTCAGGAATATGGCAAAACCACACAACTAAGATACATCATGGCTTTTGAAAATAATCTCAGCAGTACTCCTGAAGACTTCCAAGATCATGCAGAATAAGGAACGAGAAAGACACTGTCACAGGCCTGAGGACAATAAGCATGTGCGACAATTAAATGCAACACAATTTCCAGATTTGATCCTGGCACAGATAAAATGACAGTAATGGAAAACTGGTCAAGTCTGAATAAAGTCATAGAATTAGTTTTAAAACAAAAATGCTAAATGAGACAGGGTGAGCATGATGGCAGAAGTAATCTGAACAGGGACCAAGCCTGGGGCAGCAGGGATGAGCTGCAGTTAGCCACGTGCACCAGGCAGGGGATGGAAGGGAGAAGAGAAGATGTGCTCATGAGAAAGGGGACAGGCATGTGTAAGACCCTGAAATGACAAAGAACATGGTATGCTCAAGAAATAAAGACATCTGGGAGATCTACAAAATTGAGAAAGGCCTTATTTATAGCAAAAGCTCAATAAATGAGGCAATTAATAGTCTTGTTTTTTTCGATTCTTTCCCCCTTATATCGCACTTAGTCAATCTTTATCAAATCTAATTTATTCTTCACCTCTCAGTTCCCATCTTCCCTTCCCTATGACCACCTGAGTCCAGCCACTGTCATCGTATGACTGTGCTTATTCCCACATCTAGCCCAGGCTGGATTTGAATTTGTGATCCTCCTGCCTCAGCCTGCCTAGTGCTGGGATTATGCATCACCAGCCAAGCTTAGAAACTAACTTTTATTATCTTCATCCAATTTTCTTTAAATTTACTTTCTAGCTTAGGCAGAAAATTACTTTTATTGTTTCTGGAAATCAAACACATCCTCTACAGACTATAATAATCATTACTGACGATGTTTTTAAGAATAAGACCTAGATCCTAATGATCAACACCAAAGTCATTGCTGGCCATGGGAGCTCCACTGGTACAAGGGCACAGACACTGGTTTGCCGTGTGCACCATGTCACACAAACATAAAGGAAAGTAGCTGCTGTGGTTTCAATACTATACACCTGACCCCACCCTCCAGGAGGTCAACTGTTGAAACCAGTTCCTCAGTACATCAGTGCTGAGGGATGGTGTGGACCTTTAAGAGGTGGGCCTAATGGAGAGCCTACAGGTAACTGCAGACACTGGACAGATCACATGCTATTCCTGAGAATTTCATGGGAAGAGGCTGATATAAAAGGAGAGCTCCAGCCCTTCCTGTCCTCCCTGCTCCTGGCTGGACATATAACTGTTTGCTTGGCCCCAACTGCTGTGTATGTCAGGGTGTGGCAGAGCCAAGGGGCAGTACCATGGATACTGACTGCACTATGCCATCTGGACTTTCAGCCTCCAAAACTCAGGCAAATAACCTTTTTCACAAGTAAGTTGTATTTGGTATTTTTTATAGTGACAAGATAACTAATACAATACCAATCATAAATGTCAGACTGCAGCCTGGTTGAATATAACAGTGTGAGGTGACTTCAGAATATCTAACTGAGGTTACTCATCTTAACAGACTTCACCTTTGAAAGAAATCAGAGGGGCCGTTAATTGTTACAATCAACTAGGCTGTAGCATTACATCTGTGACTTTTATTGTACTTGGAATGTGGCCACTGTCTTTAATTTTTAAGAACAGCTACTATTTTATTCTCCTATTCATTTTATAGGATACTATTACTACAGCATCAAACCTCCAGAACCTCCTTTCAGCTCTGTGCTCATTCTACTAGTCCAAAATATCTGTACAACATCCAGCCCCTCTGGGAAGGTGACTCACCCCCAAATCTCAGGAACAAGACTTACTGCGAGCTGCAGAGCCAATTCAAACTGTTTATCCTGGAGAAGCTGCTGGATCTGAGTTGCCATGGGGACAGGAATGAGTCTCCAAACAAAATGATTGCTGGCAACATAGATAATGTTTGATCTGGAGGCAAAAAAATAAGATCATCTGTGAGGTTTTGAAACTATCTCATTGCTATTTCTTTCTCACTAAAATTAATTTTATTTATTTATTTTTTTAATTAATTTTTTTTTTTTTTTTTTTTTTTTTTTATTCTTGTTTCAGGACCTTTGTTTGTTTATTCACTCATTTTTATGGCCGGCTCAGCCCACCCCAAGGTCAGGGCTGGCGCAGCATGTGGTGCCGGGGATCAAACCGCAGTCCCTGAAGCCGCCCAAGCTTCCCCAAGCAGGGGCTTTACACCACTGAGCCATTCCACCAGGCCCCACTAAAATTAACTTTAAAAAAATCACATGGGTGATTTTAACCTTGGTGATTGCACGGGAGCAACAGTGAAGAACAAAATTCCTTACCCCCCTGAGGTGATGAAACGTGGCCTTTGCAATTCAATGCTCTGGACCAGCAGCCTCGGCTCAAATGTTCGGATTTCCACGTACCGAGGCAACACTGCGATGATGTAGGGGGGCTGGTGTTCTGTGCAAGACAGAATGGGCTGAGCTACAGTTGTGATGAGAAGCTTCGTGTTATAGACAATTCTGTCAGATGATACAACCTAGACGAACCTTGAGGACATGATGCTAAGTGAGATAGGCCAAGTCACAGAAAGGGACAGATATGGATTGATGCCACTTATAGAGGGATCTAGAAGGGTCAAAGCCACAGAAATGGAAAGTAGGATAATGGCTGTTGGGGGCAGCTTAGGTGTAAGAGCCACTATTATCCAAAATGAAAAAGTTCAAAAAATTGGTTGTACAACAGTATAAAAATATATAGTTAACACTATTGCACTTAGAAAGGGTTGGGATGATCAATTTTGTTGTTTTTCACCATATTAAAAAGTTTTAATGTAAAAAGTTAGTAAAAAGCAAACCACTAGGTGGCACAATTACACAGAAATTTAACCTCCAAAAATATATTGTGTTCTGTCAGGCATGGTAGAGTACACCTATAACCCCAGCACTTGGGTGGCTGAGGCAGGAGGACTGCCATGAGTTTGAGGCCATCTTGGGCTATGTAGTCAGTTGACAGTCAGTCTGTACTACACAGCAAGACCTTGTCCTAAGACACAGAAAACTTCACCACCACTACCAACAAAAATACTCCTTATAGTTTCTCAGCGTGTCTCATTTGCTGTGAATATTTATTTCTTTTTTTTTTTTTGTCTTTTTGAGACAGAGTCTCGCTACGCAGTTCAGGCTGGCCTTGAGCTCACTTCCATATCCCAGGCTGGTCTTGAACTCGCACCGATCCTCCTGCCTCAGCCTCCCGAATGCTGGGATTACAGGCGTGCACCACCACGCCCGGCTTGTGAATATTTATTTCTAAATTATCTATTTTATGCTAAAGTTTTTATTACCTTCATAATGTATACTTTGAATAACAGTATAAGATCTCAAAGCTAAAAAGGAACTAAGAAATTAGTTATATGAGGGTCTTCATATTTCCCTTATTTTTACTCCTCTTGCTATTATTTTGCTGATATTTCTCATCTTACCAAAAATTAAAAGAAGGGGCCTGGCAGGATGGCTCAGTGGTCTAAAGCGCCTGCTGGTGGCTGCAGGGACCGCGGTTTGATCCTGGGCACCACATGCTGCGCGAGCCCTGCCCTCAGGGCAGGCTGAGCCAGCCATAAAAATAAATAAACAAACAAAAGTTCTGAAAGAAGAAAAAAATAAATAAAAATTTTTTTAAAATTTTTATTTGTTTGTTTGTTTATTTATTTATTTATTTATTTATTTATTTATTTATTTTTTCTTGTTTCAGAACTTTTGTTTGTTTATTCACTCATTTTTGTGGCTGGCTCAGCCCACCCAGAGGGCAGGGCTGGTGCAGCATGAGCATGTGGTGCCGGGGATCGAACCGCGGTCCCTGAAGCCGCCCAAGCTTTCCCAAGCAGGCACTTCAGACCATTGAGCCATCCCGCCGGGCCCCTAAATAAAAAATTTTTAAAAAAAACTAAAAGAAAATTTATGGCATGTCATCTCATAATAATTTTCTCCTCTTTTCATGTTGGCCTTATTTTGAAAAGTTAGCATCATTTTCTTCAATGTTAACTTGTATAAGTATGCAAAATTTCTTCATCCTTTTTAAACCCGGCCTGCTTACATATGTAAAAAACCAGAGAAGGCAACACTCTCGATAGCCAGTGTGACATGGACATCACCATCTCAGTGACAGAAGTCAAGAATGCCAGAGAAGTGATTCATCCCACCTGTGGCCCACAGGACTGAAGGGAAAGGGTCACAGGACATGGGCCTGGAAATTAAGGCACAGATGTGGTCTTTTGTGAAGTGCTGTGGAAGGAAGGCCCTGGAGGAACCAGCAAAAGTTTTAAAATAGGAGCTGCCATGCTGGAGAATCAGAAAGTGTTCCATGGATCTTCATCTTATCTGCCAAACTGCCTCACCTAAAGAGAAGCCAAGGCTCTCTAGCACATGCGGAAGCCTCCTGGAAGCTCTCAGCTCCCACAGCTATTACTATATACAATCCTGGGTCCTCTAAAATACCATCTTTCTGATTTACCTTCATTCTGATCAATGTATCTCTAACATCACCAGATTACCACGCTTTTGTGAAGACAGGAACCCACTGGCCTCTCAGGCCCCTCTCAGACCTCTAGCAACTGGCCCCACCCTCCTTCTCCATCCTGGATACCACTGTTTTAGCAGCCCAGTCCTGCAGCTGACAAATCAAGACAACTTCTGCACTTTCACTCATTTCTCCAACTATTCTTTCTGTCTAGAATGCAAGGAAACTTTTCTTCAAGCCAGATTCCAAAGTCCTTACCTGTGTTAATCCAGTCTTGTCAGTGCAGTAAAACTCCCTAGGTAAACAGTAAATTTCCTTTTCTGAGAAATGTTAAAGTTTAAGGCATCCAAATAAACACAAGCCAAGCCTTGACTCTTTGAGATAGAATCCTCTCCTTTTTTTTTTTTTTTTTTTTGCAACTAGAGCCCTTCAAGACCCAAGGCAAGTCTGTGTGCCACATTCCACAGCAGGAAGTAGTAGTGCTCACATCTCTGGCTACCAAGGAATTGCTACAAAAATGAGCAGATGCTAAAGCTGGTTGTGATGGCACACACCTGGAATCCAAGCACTTGGGAGGCTGAAACAGGAGGATCACAAGTTGAAGGCCAACCCAAGCTTAAAGGCCTGAGACAGCAAGATCCTGTCTCAAACCTCCACCTTGCAAAAAATGAAAAGTGGACAGATGCTTCAGGGCAATGCCTTTTCAGAGATGCATACCTGAGGCAGGCAGAGCAGCAGAAATATCTGATATCAAAGTTAGCTGGTCAGCTAACTACAGTCTGTGTGTCTAGGCTGCAAAAACAGTGGCAACAATAACTATGACATCAAAAGCCCTTCAATATGGAGATACATATATCATAGGAATAACAGGGATTTCAACTAATTTTCAATTTACTTGTCAGGGGACATCCCACCCAGGGGACATGATAAAACCATTAAAAAGATAAAAGAAAAAGCTAAGAAGTAAAATTAGCAGTAGACAAGCACTTCTTGAACTGTACATTTCTATTTATATTTTTCCCCTCTTAAGCAAAACTTAGTTTCATGCAAAAACCAGACTTTCCTGGTTTTTTTGGTACCAGGGATCGAACTAAAGACGCTGAGCTTGCTAGGCAGACACCTATGCTGCTGAGCTACCTGTATCCTGGCTCAGACTGTCCTATTTGAAAAGGCCCTGAAATATCACCTACTTCTGTGAAGGGAACCAAGAGTAAACACAATGTAAAGCAATCTACCATAGGAATAACACAGCCCCAACCCAAAGGGGAAACAGAAGAGACTGCTGGCCTTACCCATGGCTACTGGGATGTCTGTCCAGTTCAAGGCACACTTCTGGGTGCAGATCCCCTCTTCATTGAGCACCACAGTAAGGTCATCTTGACCCACGGCCACTTTTCCATCTGCCAGAGGTGCAACTAAGGGCTCTAGCTGTTTTCCAGTTGGAAAGAGTTCTTTGACAGACCCCTTTCCATCCACCTACAGGAAGACACGGAGTGAGTCACTTGACTTTCTCAGCCAGAGGCACGAACAGTATGGAGATATCCAGACAAAAACAGTAACATTACTTGTTTGACATAAATATCACACTGTTTGTTATTACAAGTTTTATAATAGTATAAAACCAGTGCTCTAATACAGAGAAAAGCTTCTATCTGGCCATGGATGATACCAGGTGATGGGGAGGGTGGGGCACCTGAGCTGCCATATACTGCTGGTGGAGGCATGGATACTTTGCTGGTCTCTTGTGAAATTAAACATAAACTTACCATATGGCCCAGCAACCCACTTTAAGGCATTTACTCAAGGGAAATGTAAATTCACTTATTTTTATTTTTATTTTTTTCTTTTTATGTATTTGGTATGAAGATCAGACTCAGTGATTCTCCTGTTTTCAGCCTCCCAAGCACTGGGATTACATGTGCATGCCACCAAGCCCAGTCTTAATCACCATCTCAGTGTGCCCCAGGGGCAGAGCCAGCCCCACATGCTGGGGATCAAACTTTGGTTGCTGCACTCTGCCTAAGCAGGCGCTTTAATCTGCTGAGGCAGCTGACTGACCCTGTAAATTTATTTTTTTACAAAACATCTGAATGCAAATGTTTATAACTGCTTCACTGTAATTGCCAAAGATTAGAAACAACTTCATCTGCAACTGATGAACGGATAACAAACCGTGATATGTTCATAAAAGAGAATACTACTCAGCCACTTTTTAAAAATCAATTGTCATGCATAACACAAATGAATGTTACATGTATTATGCTAAGTGAAAGCAGCCAGATTCAAAACGCTAAATAATGTAATCCCAGCTCTTGGGAGGCTATAAACAGATGGATCATTACAAACCCGATCTAGTAGTGAGAGCCCAAACATCCAGTAGACCCTTCCCTAAAATACGGGGGGAAAAAAAAGGCTAAGTAATGTGTAAGTCCATTTACATGACATTACAGAAAAGATGAAATCACAGAAGATAAAGAACAGAGCAGTAGTTAGCAAAGTACTGGGGATGGACAAACATTGGGGCTGACTTCAAAGGAGCAGTGTGAGGGAGGCTGGAGGTGATGGGATCATTTTGAGAGTTTTTTTGCTGTTGTTTTTTGTGTTTTGATTGTGATATTAATTATGCAAGTCTAGGTACTGGTTAAAACCCAGGGTCATATGTCAAAAAGAATGAATTTTACTGTATGTCAATAAGTAATTTTTTTTTCTGGATTTCACTACATAGATCTGACTCTAGTGATGCTCCTGTTTTCAGCATCCCAAGTGCTGGGATTACAGGAGTGCACTACCATCCCCATTCTCAACTGCTGACTCAGCACACCCTGGGGGTGGGACGGGCACAAGGCACAACAGGCCTGGGTCCCTGCATCTGCCTAAACAGGCACTTTAATCTGCTGAGCTATCTGGCTGGCCCCAAAATGTGGATCTTCATCATTTAGATCAGTGGCTCTCAACCTTTCTAATGCCGTGACCTCGCAATACAGTTCCTCATGTTGCGGTGACCCCAAACCAAAAAATAACTTTGGTGGTTACTTCAAAACTGTAATTTTGTTACAGTTATGATTTGGAATGGCTTTAGGCGACCCCTGTGTTTTGGTCGTTCGACCCCCACTGGGGTCACGACCCACAGGTTGAAAGCCGCTGATTTAGATTAAGAGAAAAAAAGCAAGTTATAAAACAATGTATAACATAAAGTTGGTCTAGATTTTAAAACATCCACCTAAGGTCTCACGTGTTCAGAAGCAGTGCTTTCTGAAAGTGAATGGATTACAAGAGCTGAAAACACCTCATCTATGATTCAACTAGTGATGAGCTCACAGCTAAACGTGCTGTTAGGAGGCAGAAGTATTAGAAGAGGTGGTCAGCGTGGGTGTAGCTTGGAAGGGTGCACGGTATTCTTATCCTTGGACCACCTCTCTCTTTCAGCTTCCTGACTGCTGCATGTTGAACAGCTTTCCTCCACCAGACCTTTCTGCCATGCCATTTCTGCTGTTGAGCCAATCAACTAAGGACTGAACCCTCTGAAGCCTGATGCCAAAAATATTTGTCTTTTTTATATGTCAACTATCTTGTCCTAGCAAAGAACAACTGATCAATATACATGACTTCATAAAGAGGACAGAAGCTTATATACCAAAGCCTTATTGAACTTTTCATTTTCCTTTTCCTTTTTTGTGCAGTGTTGGAGAATTAAACCCTTGTGCATGCCAGGTAAGTATTTTATCACTGAGGTGCACTCTCAAACCTCAATGACTATGGTGGTACTCTGACTCACAAGTACTTCTGTTTGCAACAATTTGGTTCCCCAAAATTTTGTTTTTGTCTGCAAACTCTGCATCAGGTAACACTGTATTTCTGAATGGGGAATTCCAGATGATTTGCACTTCCTTTATTTCCTTATTTAGATTTTGTTATTTTTAAAATACACATAATGTAGCTTTGCTTCCCCCTACATCTGTACCAGGAATTGAATTTGGTGTCTTGTGCTTGCCAGGCAAGCACTGTGCTGCTGAGCTATATCTCCAGCCCCACATAGGTAGCATGTGAAATATAAGAAAACAGGGGGGCCAGGGAGATAGCTCAGTAGAATAAGCACTTGCCCAGCAGACGTAAGGTTCTGAGCTCAGTCCCTGGTACTACAGGGGGTGGGGTGGAGAGAAAAAAAATATAATTAAAAAAAGTGAGTAAAATTTGAGATATTTCTATATAGGTCTCAATCTCATAGTGATCCTCTCCATGTGCCAGAATTACACATATGTGCAACCATTCTCAGCTCAAAATTAAGTTTTAAAAAAAATGTACTATAAGATCTGGGGAGGTAGAAGATTCAAAGTCTTAAAAAACCTTAAATGAATGAGGACAGTGGGATAAATGTGAGCAGCCCCACTACTGACTGGTTAAATGCATGCTGTAAGAAATCATTATGTAGAGAAGTGACAGATGACACAGCTTGGCTTAAATTACTCAGACATCTTACTTGTGACAAATACTAACAGCATAAAAAATAGATAAACATACAGATAAAAACTTTGATATGCCAAAAGCTCCAATTAAGTTGGTCTCCTGACTTGTACTTCATAATCATCTTTCCCAAGATACAATGAGATTTACACAATCATAAGGCTTACCCTTATTAGGTAGTAGTCTCTCTTAAAACCTACGCAGATAGAATTTTCACACCAGGCCATAGACTTGGGCATATCTGATACACTGAAGTCCCCCTGAAAAAGGCAGAACACAAATACAAGTGAAAAGACACTAAAATAGAAGACAAGAAAGAAAAAAAGAAACAAAATTTATGATGTTTTTTCACTTTCATTCTGCAAAATAATCCTCACCCTTATCTGGATGCAATTTTCCTATCACAGTACCAGGAAACTATGCCTAATAAAATCAGAAGTCATGCAGGGATGAGGCAAAATGCACTTGGAGAAGGTAAAGCCCACTTTGAAATAAACCAGTCTCTATAAAAGCTATAGAATTGTATCACAAGTGGACATGAACAAGCTCTCAGCTACTTTATACCAGAGTTTTTGGGTGAGGAGAGTATAAGCTGAGATATTAAGCTCCACTTCAACCAAACAGGAATTCTTTCAAACTACAGGCTGCTCATAACAGCAATCCCTACCAGGGACCCATTAATAGTAGACTTCACCTGCAATTCATGAAATTCCCTGTCCTTCCAGAAATAGAGCTGTAGCTTCTTTTTTACAGCCACACACATCCGCAATACCTCCTCACCAGTCTCTGTGTGCTGGAAACAAATATCCAGAGAAAATGAGAATTCACATAAGATAACTCTGCAAGTCAGTGACAACTACATCGAGATTTTCTACCTCCAAATGGCAGCTAAGATCAAAATCCACTGTAGCATCAAGCCATTCTGCCAGCAAAGCTGGAGAGAATCCACTGTCCTCCTAAATGTTCCCAGAAACTCAGAGTGCTTCATACCCAAGTCCTGCCGGCCAAAGATTCCAACAGCACAGTGACATGTACAACACAGAGCAAAATCCCAGGGTAGGCTCTCACCTACATGAATGCTTCCTCCTTTTGTCTTCAATGTCTATTGTTCATGACTATCTTGAGTGAGCAAGGATCAGTACATGCCACTGACCCTAGGCCCACTATTACCCCTTTATTTTATTTTACTTTTTTTTTTGGGGGGGGTAGGGTGGGGGTTGAGATAGGATCTCATTATGCAGTGCAAGCTGGCCTTGAACTCACTAAAGTAGCCCAGGCTGGCCTCAAACTCATGGCAACCTTCCTGCCTCAGCCTCTCAAGTGCTGGGATTGCGGGCATGTGCCACCACATTCAACTTTATCCTTTTAAAGGAGTTGGAAAAAGAAAATCCTAAGTATAAAACAACACAGTATTAAGGGAGCGGAAGGGAATAAAAAAAAAAGAATTAAGATGTATAAAGTACAGTTACAGGGGCTGGGGAGATAGCTCTGCAGCACAAGTGCCTGCTTGGCAAGTGCAAGACTGTGAGTTCAAACCCTGGTCTCGCCAAAAAAAAAAAAAAAAAAGTACAGGTACAAATTCCCTGTAATGAATGTATATCTATATGTATATCTAAAAAATGCCCACAAAGTTAATTTTAAAAAAGATAATGCAGTAGAAGGGTGGAGCACACATGTTGGAAGAGATCATGGGCATATTTTGAAGAATGTACGGAACATGAATTAGAAAAATTAAGATGTCTTTCTTTTTGGTACAAGGTCTCCTACACAGTTCTGATTTGTAGTGATCCTCCTGTCTCAGCCTCCCCAGTGCTGGGAATATGGGTGTGTGCCACCATGCTCCATCTCAGTGGCCAGCTCAGCATGCCCAGGGTTCCAGGACATGCAAGGCACAGAGTACCAGAGATCAAACCTAGGTCCTTGTGCCTGCCAGGCAGGTACTTAAAACTGCTGAGCTATCTCACCAGTCCCAGAGATGTCATTTTTTATGTTTTTTTTTAATTTTAATTTTATTTATTTATTATTTTTTTCTTGTTTCAGAACCTTTGTTTATTCACTCATTTTTATGGCCGGCTCAGCTGGCGCAGCATGTGGTGCCGGGGATCAAACCGCGGTCCCTGAAGCTGCCCAAGCTTTCCCAAGCAGGTGCTTTAGACCACTGAGCCATCCTGCCAGGCCCAGAGATGTCATTTTTGAACAACAAAGACTATCACCACCACCACCACCATCACTCACACCTCAGTGATCCGTTTAACACAAGTCAATTTAACACAATAGTTAAGTTCATGATACTGTCATACTTTTGCTTTCCCACTAACAGTATATCCATGGTGAGCTTCTATGAGAGTTGAATGAGTAATTATTACATCCAGACATCTGGCTAATTGGAACACACAGGGAATGCAAATATGTCAACTTCACAGCATGTACCACAGGGAAAATCTCTCCATAAAAATCCCCACCCCAATATTCTCTTCCAAGTCCCATGGCCTGGGCTCACCAATGCCATTCCCCCACAGAATGCTGTGAAGGCAGGGAACGCTGTGCTGACACAAGCATGAGGTCACAGGCCTCCTGATTGTACTCACGTGGAGGTCACAGGTGAACAATGATGCTCCCTTTGCCTTTGAGACTGTGGTGATTTGTTGAAATGT
Source organism: Myocastor coypus (assembly GCA_004027025.1). Classification (NCBI taxonomy): domain Eukaryota; kingdom Metazoa; phylum Chordata; class Mammalia; order Rodentia; family Myocastoridae; genus Myocastor; species Myocastor coypus. The sequence continues at coordinate 102,129 of PVJA010002574.1, forward strand.
TAACAGATCGTGGACATAAATGTTGTTTTCTGTTTGGAAGGAAGCAAAATGTCATTAGAAGTGACCACCCTTCTCCAGTATGGCCACTTTTGGATGAAAAAGATAACTATGTAATACCAGCAACCACCAAATGCCAGACACTGCATGAAGACATAGTTTCAGTTTTATGAACGAGGATTTGTTCTGGCATGCTACCAGCTTATACATTTCAGAGGTCACCTGGTCTTCTTAACTTGGGTATTTTGGTCTTTAAAAGTTTGGGCTGACTTGGGTAGAAGAGCTGTCTCATGTCCAAAGCACTTTATATCTTGCCCTTCTCAAGCCTAAAAATTTGTGATACAGTAGTTGTATAACAAATAGTTTTCAAAGCTAGGAAAAAGAAGCCTGTGGATTTTGTATGAATCCATGGCAACAATTTCATCCAAGCCAAGCTATATCGATATAAATACAGCAGTCCCCTCTTAGACTTAGTTCCAAAACTCCCAGCAGATGGCTCAATTGGGATAATAATGAACCCTACACATATATTATGTTTCTCCTATATATATATCTGTAATAAAGTTATAAATTAGATGAAATGAAAAACAGTAACCACTAATAAAATTAAATAATTATACTGTAACAAAAAGCTGGATGAATATAGTATCTGTTTCTCAAAATACCTTGCTGCACTGTCCTGGCTGCTCTTCTTTCAAACTCACAGCTGACCACAAGTAATTGAGACCTCAAAGTGAAACTATGGATTAGAGGGACAGCAGAGATTCCACCCTGGCCTCCTATCTAGTTTCAGCCAGGAGAGTTGTTGCCTTAAATGTTCATCCTTAGCCTCAGGAACTAAGTGGACAATGACTACTAGTTGGGTCCTGGACTGTACTATGCAGAGTGTGAGACAAGTTTCTAGATCATTGCTTGTCAAGAAAAGGTCTTACTGGCTGCCTCCCATGAAAGCATGGCTCCTTATATACCCTGAACAGTATGATTCCAGCTGCCTCTTACCCCATAGCTTGTCACTCTGTTAAACCATAAGCCTGGCCACAATGTACCATTTGCCATGTATCCATGCTGCAAGGCCTTGCATAAGTTGTTCCTTCTGACTGCAGTGCTCTGCCTATCTCTCTCAGTGGATATCCTGTTAGTCCACTAAACAATGCAGTCTCTCACATTACTAGGACAGGGTTTTACTAAGTTTAAATCACAGAGATTGGGCTCCTATTCTTCTACATCTCTTCCCAATAGGCTGTGATTATAGAAGGGACCACCCAGGCCAGGGATATAGCTCAGCAGCACAGTGCCTGCATGGCAAGTTCAAAGTCCTGAGCTTGATTCCCAGTACAAAAAAATGGAGGCACTATCATACCAGAGCTCATAGTACATTATATAAATTTCTACTTGTACTCACTACTTTGTATTATTTTCTGTTATTTCAGCCCTCATATTCTATTCTTTCTTCTCATTTTTTTAAATACCTTATTTGTTTATTTGGTACAAGAACTCACTACACAGCTCAGATTTACAGTGATCATCTTGTCTCAGCCTCACCAGCAGTGAGATCACAGGTGTGTACCACTACACCTGGTGTTGGAGGCTGGCACTGTGCATCCAGGGTTCCAGTGCCAGCATGGCATGTGGTACCAGGGACTGAACTTGGGTGCTCGCTTTTGCCAGGCAGGTGCTCAGACCATCGAGCCATCTCCCCATCCCTCAGTTCTCAAATTCTGAATGTAAGTATGGAGGACAGAAATAATGCCTCTTTAAACTTTTATTACCAATGTCTGCTTCAGGTATATATCAATAAATACAGTATTTGATTGATAGCTAAATAGGTGCAGTGAGAATCCTTATAGAACAGAGTTCATGCTTATGGCAGATCCTGTCTTTCTTAGCCATGGGCTATATCTGGTTTGGAATACATCAATTTATCATAAAGTTAATCACTATCAGATTAACCATGAAATGACTAGTTGGGTCAATTTTTATCTTGTTGCTCCCAAAATACAAACGTGACCCCTTTTCTTACCTAACAAGCTGACCAGAATTTTAAACTGGGAAACCACGTGGATCTAGAAAATAGCAAATTAGACAAAATTAGACATTCTAGAAAAGATTTAACAAATGTTCATTTAACAACAGTACTAAAAAGGGATTAAGAGCCTAACCAGTTATATAGGAGTCTGACTCATTTTAATGTATAACCACGATTTCTACTATGAATGAAGATTTAGCTGCATGATATATGGGCAGAGAATACTGCATGAGTGTAAGAGGAGAGAGAAGAGGATTCACAGAGTTAATAAATAACATCAAAGTTCTAGCATGCCTGGAATCATGGGTTGGGGATGATGTGGTTATATCGGGTGTTGGTCATGTATTAGAGCCTTGTTCTCCAGGGTGGTAATATTAAGAGATGGGGTGGGGGGTGACTAGATCACTGGAAGTGGACTCTCTGAAGTGACTATTGCAGTTCCCATGGGACTCTTACATTAGACACAGGAGAGGCTTGTTACAAAGAACATTCTCTGGCTGCCTGCTTGGAAATAAGATCTCTTCCTCTTCTGTGTGCTCCTGACAGGAGGCCTTGTCAGAGCAGGGCAGATGCTGATGCCATGCCCTTGAGCCTCCAGAATGTGAGCTAAACAAACCCCTTTTTAAAAAATAAGGTAGCCTGTATCAGGCATTTCATTATAACAAAAAGGTACATTAATACAGCAGGGTGTCATGTAAGTCAAATATACTTGTAGCACCCATCTTCGCTCCTTACCTGCTGAATCTTTTTGGAGAAGTTCTTATTGGATTTCTCTAGAGTTACTTCAAATCTGTTGCAACCTTTGAAAAAAGAAGTAGATATGCAAATCTCTAAATACAAGGATAGGGGCCCAGCGGGATGGCTCAGTGGTCTAAAGCGCCTGCTTGGGAAAGCTTGGGCGGCTTCAGGGACTGCGGTTCGATCCCGGGCACCACATGCTGCGCCAGCCCTGCCCTTGGGGCGGGCTGAGCCAGCCATAAAAATAAGTGAATAAACAAACAGAGGTTCTGAAACAAGAAAAAAATAAATAAAAAATTAAAAATAAATAAATAAATACAAGGATATACAGAAAAGCAACCATAGCAAAATACTGCTCATACTATTCTTTTTTTTTTTTTTTTTTTTTTT